>JACXGI010005813.1:0-10426 GCA_016801175.1 Esox masquinongy
TACTCCTTCAGTCTGCCTCGACATGCTACCCTACTCCTTCAGCCTGCCTTGACTGAAAATTCAGATGCTGTTGAGAACAGCCACCCGCACAACTAGTTATCACACATACATTATACTTTATACCTGTAAATATTCTGTAAATTTGTACATTTTCCACTGCACATTTACAATTGCCACATGTAATGCATTTGAATTAATTGCACATCTATACATTCCACTTGTACATATATATACTTCCGGAGTCAGTGGGTGTAGTGCAGCCTGAGCTGTAATCTTCACATCGCACTGCAGTGTGTGAGGTTGGTTACATAGCAATATGTGTTACATTTAAACCAACAGAAGGATTGTAGCTTACTTAAGATGCATTACTAATGTGTTTAGACTGCATTTTCTGGTTTGTTTTGGTTTTTAAGCTGTATACCATGTTATACAATATGCTAGAGGATGCCTTGCTAGGTAGCTTACTTAGCCATTTCTATGCTAACTGGTGGACTTGATCCAACTCAAATCAAGCAGAAAGTGCAGTAATATCTTTAACTTTTATCTACTCTGAATCCACCACCCTGACTATCTCCCTACCCTGACTATGCTCCTCAACACACAGTTGAAGTCGGAGGTTTATATATACCTTACCCAAATACATTTAAACTCAGTTGTTCAGAATTCCTGACATGTAATCCTAGTAAAAATTCCCTGTTTTAGGTCAGTTAGGATCACCAATTTATTTTATGAATGTGACATGTCAGAATAATAGTAGAGAGAATGATTGATTTCAGCTTATATTTTATTTCATCCCGTTCCCAGTGGGTCAGAAGTCTACATACACTCAATTATTATTTGGTAGCATTGCCTTTAAACTGTTTAACTTGGGTCAAACCTTTCGGGTAGCCTTCTACAAGCTTCCCACAATACGTTGGGTGATTTTTGGCCTATTCCTCCTGACAGAACTGGTGGTACTAAGTCAGATTTGTAGTTCTCCTTGCTCGCACACGCTTTTTCAGTTCTGCCCAAAAATGTTCTATAGGATTGAGGTCAGTGCTTTGTGATGGCCACTCCAGTACCTTGACTTCGTTGTCCTTAAGCCATTTTGCCACAACTTTGGAATTATGCTTGGGGTCATTGTCCATTTGAAAGACCCATTTGCGACCAAGCTTTAACTTCCTGACTGATGTCTTGAGATGTAACTTCAAAATATCCACATAATTGTCCTTACTCATGATGCCATCTACTTTGTGAAGGGCACCAGTCCCTCCTGCAGCAAAGCACCCCCACAACATGATGCTGCCACTCACAGGTTGGGATGGTGATCTTAGTCTTGCAAGCCTTCCCCTTTTTCCTCCAAACATAACAATGGTCATTATGGCCAAACATTTACATGTTTGTTACATGAGACAAGAGGACATTTCTCCAAAAAGTGTGATCTACGTCCCCGTGTGCAGTTGCAACCCACAGTCTGGCTTTTTTATGGCGGTTTTGGAGCAGAGGCTTCTTCCTCGCTGAGCGGCCTTTGAGGTTATGTCGATATAGGACTTGTTTTACTTTAGATATAGATACTTTTGTACCTGTTTCCTCCAGCATCTTCACAAGGTCCTTTGCTGTTCTTCTGGGATTGATTTGCACTTTTCGCACCAAAGTACATTTATCTCTAGTAGACAGAATGCGTATCCTTCCCGAACGGTATGACGGCTGCGTGGTCCCATAGTGGTTTATACTTGCGTACTATTGTTTGTACAGATGAACGTGGTACATTCAGATGTTTGGAAATTGCTCCCAAGGATGAACCAGACTTGTAGAGGTCTACAATTATTTTCTGAGGTCTTGGCTGATTTCTTTTGATTTTCTCATGATGTTAAGCAAAGCAAGCAAACAAGTTTATTTATATTCCACAATTCATACATAGAAGCAATTCAATGTGCTTTACAATGAAAATAAAAAAAAATAAAAAAATACAATAGTATTAAAACAGACAGATTGTTACAATTCTCTAACTCAGCTGTCTTCAGGGGCACTGAGTTTGAAGGTAGGCCTTGAAATACATCCAAAGGTACACCTCGAATTGACTCAAATTATGTCAATTAGCCTACAGCATATTCAACATAATATAAAAAAATGTTCACATGTAATCTTCTGACCCACTGGAATTGTGATATAGTGATTTAGAAGTGAAACAATCTGCATGTAAACAATTGTTGCAAAAATTACTTGTGTCATGCACAAAGTAGATGTCCAACCGACTTGCCAAAACTATAGATTGTTAACATGAAATCTGTGGAGTGGTCGAAAAATTTGTTTCAATGACTTCAACCTAAGTGTATGTAAACTTCCGACTTCAACAGCTCATTCTCAATTTTAGTCTTAACCAGGGTTTGGAACTGTTTCACCATAAATGCATCAGACATTTCTGCACGCTGGTGCCTCACCACATGCTGCTGGTGCCCTTTTAACTTTTTTCACCCTTGCCCCTCAGACAGCCTGAGTCCGCCACTGTTTGGCGTCAACTATCCAATTAAATCACCAGCTAGATATGCAAGCATGAGTCATTGACCTTGGGCTTAATATGAATCTGGTGTATCAGTTCACGGAGCAAGATGAACATATTCTCTGGTTAATGACATAATAGCAGCTTCCACCGCTGTCAAAAACCTTGGTGTGTTTTTATTTACTATATCATCTTATTTGAAGCACACATTCGCAACAGCCAGAAAGCACAGTTTCCAGTAACACTGTTAGGTTCCAAAAATTCTGATCCACTGCGAATACTACCAATGTTGTGCCTTCCCTGGTAACATCTCAACTTGACTACAGTTCACGGCTGACATGTAAGGCTCCTGTCTAAACTCCAGATGATCCAGAATCCAGCTGCCAGATCATCTGACTAATCTGACAGAAAACCCACATCCCCCATTTGATTCAGCCTCTACACAAATGGAACACTCTTCTCCTCACCTTTAAGTCTGTTATGGGTGATGTGCCTCAGTACACATCCCAAATTCCTCAGGACTATTTCTGTGATTGTTTCTAATAATTTATGCTATGTTAGTATGTGAATTAAGCATAGCAAAAGCATTGTGATAAAAATTATTATAATTATTATCATGGTCCATAGCTGTTCGTTACCATTCTGTGTTCTGAATGAGCGGCAGGGAAGAAGGTTGTCATGGTTGTTGCCTCAGCAACAAACCAAGACTCGGAAAGAATCCGTTCATGGCTTGTGACAGAAACGTGAAGTAAGAAAATAGGAAGAGGAGAATGGAGAATGAGAATGGTGGAGCAGTGGGAAGTAAAAACAGGCAAGATTCACAAACAAAACCGACGGCCAACTGTGGTAAAGACGATGGTATACAGAAATACTAGCAGGGATCGTCTGCGCTCCTTCCCATAAACATCATACACACACCCGGCAGGGCACCGAGTGTTTGAGCAAACCAGCCCCACCTCCCACTGCAAAGAGGATGGGCTCTCATATTGAAATAGCCCTAATCTATTAATGTTTTATGTTACACATGAAAAACATGATCTGGCCGGTCAGACTGTTTATTTGACCATTAGGCACCCCTGAGAGAAACTTGGACTCTGTGGAAAAAAAGGAATTTGACAGCAGACACAGATGGTAGTTTATAAATGTGAACGTTGTCATGAGAATGGCTTCTCACATTGGCCATCGTAGTTCCCTACTATGTCAGAATGTGATACTTAGTAAAAAAGTCACTGGTTACAATAGCTGATGTACGTGAAATACAGGCAAGAATATGAAATGAACCTCTGTGCCATTGCAAGGCGTGATAAAACATGTGCAAAACAATGCTACTTTAATGTGCCAATATATTGCAACCAGCTGCAATAGCGTGGAGAGTTTGTTCCGTCCATACAAGTGCATGTTGAATCACCCCCGATGCCATTTTGTTGTGCTAACTCACAATCACATGGCAGCTGTATGACATACGTTAGTATATTGCATTTCTTCTTTTTGTTAGCAGACTCTCTTATCCAGAGTAACTTACAGTTAGATGAAACTCTATGCAATATATTTGCAGATGGTTGCCATTAAATGAACAAAAATTGGCTAGTAAAGACTTGTGTAATTCCTATTTGAAACCAGACTGAGCTAGAATATTTTATATTAGAAACTTTTAATCACTGCCTACAACCTGCTATGAGAAAATAATTTAAGGTACGGGAGGTTGCCTTTGGAGAGATCAATTAGATAGGGAGATTCCTGTTCCAGTTTAACTGGTGCAGAAAGTCCAAATACAAACACATTGGTTTACAAAATGTAATGTTAGAAAAGTGGAAGATTAATTACCCAATGTACAAGCCAAATCACAGGTATTGAAACAAATAATTGTGAAAATTACAGTACAGTATCACCAATTAATTTTCTAATAAGCAATTTGTGTCTAATTCACAAAAACCTGTAATACCAGCACAGTATCACAGGTTTTTGTGAAACAGGCACAAATTGCTTATTTGAAATTTGTGACATTCACATGAAAAGGCATTTTTTTCATGTACAGGACAATATTTATATTTATTACTTTTAAGTCTTAATCAGTAACTGCAGGCTGGTAATATTCTTTCTTGTCGGTCTCTCCCTGAATCTCATGTGGGACAAATGTATTGATTTGTAGGCTTAAAAAAGTTACTCAATTTATAGTTGTACAGATACTTCCTTTCTCATCTGTGTCTGGTGTTAGCTAGTTTCAGGCCAGAGAAGTCTTCAGCCAGGAAAAGTCCTGAAAACTCAGACAAAGTTATCGTGTCAACACAGAGCTGTTGCGTTCCACCTCACAAGAGACAAAACAGCATGAAACAACTGAGATCATTGATGCAATTTCAAAGTTTGATTTGCTTTGTGTATCACCACATTTTCTTGACATGATTTCACTGGAACACTGCACAGTGCATTCAAGTTGACATGATTTCACTGCAACAATGTCCATTGCATCGTACTTGACATGATTCTTCAATTACTACTACTTCTACTACATACCATAATGTATATATACACTGGGTTGTCTGTTCCTAAAGATTATTCAACACAAGCAGCACCATAAGACACAAAACATTGCAGCATGTGTCTGCTTAGTGAATAAAGGCAATTCTAATTCTGAAAGATCTTTAAAATCTGACACATTTAACCCATCCATTTCATGAATGCACTATGATGGCTAGGCTTTTCATTATAGAACAGAACTGCAACCAGATATGAACTGCATTCCAAATTGCACCCTACTGTCTATTTAGTGCACTCCTTTTGATAATGTGTGTGACTGGATTGGCGAGGAAAAGCAATGCACTTCAAAGGCGAAAGGGTGCAACCTAAGACAGACATTTATTGGATGAAAATAATTAATAGCAGCCAATTAATTAAGAGAGAATTGAAAAATATGGTGGGTGAATTGAAATTAAAGTAGATCTATAATTATCTTTTATTAAATATAGCCAATGAGAGGTCACAGAGATGCATATTCCTTGAGACTGACATTTAATGATTTAATGATTCATTTGACCCTACTGACTACAAACATTTTGACTCAGAGTGTTGAGGGAAATAATGACATGTTATCAGTACCTCCAGTGTGTTGAGGGACATAATAACATGTTATCAGTACCTCCAGTGTGTTGAGGGACATAATAACATGTTATGACTACATCCAGAGTGTTGAGATACATAATTACATGTAAACAGTACCTCCAGAATGTTGAGGGATATAATAACGTTATCAGTACCTCCAGAGTGTTGAGATACATAATTACATGTTAACAGTACCTCCAGAGTGTTGAGACATTATCACATGTTATCAGTCCCTCCAGAGTGTTGAGATACATTATCACATGTTATCAGCACCTCCAGAGTGTTGAGATACATTATCACATGTTATCAGTACCTCCAGAGTGTTGAGATACATTATCACATGTTATCAGTACCTTCAGAGTGTTGAGATACATTATCACATTATCAGTACCACCAGAGTGTTCAAGGAGACACGTATCATTGTTTTGGACCAGCTGCACAGATCCTCTACACTGATATGTCACTGGATGTACTGGCCTAAAACTGTGCCTCTCTATACTGCATATTTTAAGACTGCCTACAAAGCCCAAAGCACACAATTTTTGTGCAAATATAAAAATAGGTGTACAGACACATACATACGTGTGTACACACTGCCCACACACTCAACGTACACACGTGTGTTCTGTCTCGAATTGGAAATATCCAGAGCATACCTTTTCCTGCTCTATTTTAGTCTCCATGGTAAAGGTCATAGTCAGCTGTGTATCTCGGCAGGACAGAGCTGTGTGTAGGAGGTACAGGGTGTACAGTGAGGGATGACCTAAGGAGAGTGTGCTGACAGAGCTGTGTGTAGGAGGTACAGTGTGTACAGTGAGGGATGACGTAAGGAGAGTGTGCTGACAGAGCTGTGTGTAGGAGGTACAGTGTGTACAGTGAGGGATGACCTAAGGAGAGTGAACTGACAGAGCTGTGTGTAGGAGGTACAGTGTGTACAGTGAGGGATGACCTAAGCAGAGTGTGCTGACAGAGCTGTGTGTAGGAGGTACAGTGTGTACAGTGAGGGATGACCTAAGGAGAGTGTGCTGACAGAGCTGTGTGTAGGAGGTACAGTGTGTACAGTGAGGGATGACCTAAGGAGAGTGTGCTGACAGAGCTGTGTTTAGGAGGTACAGTGTGTACAGTGAGGAATGACCAAAGCAGAGTGTGCTGACAGACAGGCACTGCTCCCTAAGGAGTTTACCACTAGGGGCATTTCCACTATTTCAAAGCAAGACACGTTAGGCTCCAACATTAGAGACGTTGGCTGGCTGTGCGTGCACACTTAGCTGGTGAAATGAACCTAAAGAGGGTTCCTGTGTTAACTGCTGACTCCGCAGTTCATAGCTCTGTGAACACGCCCATAACAGGGCAGCTAACACTGTTATAAGTCTGAGCAGGTGCTGCAACAGACAGGTGCACCATGAATAATTAAGGCTCCCTACATTAGCACTTGAGTGGAAGTTACTAGTAGCCACTCTGGTTACATCCTATCCCAGCATACCCCACGTCACTGAAAACACACTAAAAGCTGCAGGGAAAAAAACCCCACGACTTTAGCTACATTTCAGCAATGGTATATTCCCAGTAGGGGTTTAACAAAAAACAAACACCCTCCACCTTTTGAAAGAACCACAGTGAAGAGGTTGAACAAATACTAGAGCTGTGCCTATAAATCAGCAATGGAGACATTTCTCCCAGCAATATTTGTCTTCCATCTGGCTCTGTGTCCATCTGCATCTCTGGTGGTGTAGTCAACTGGTACGATGGTACCTTTATATAACCTTGTCTGGGTGAGCCAGGCACCACTGTTCCCTTAATGGAGTGGGACTACAGAGCCAGAGGGAGCTGGATGAAGATAGAGATGATGGGTGAGCAAGAGAGAGCGAGAGAGGTAGAGAGGGAGAGGTAGAGAAGCAGGAAGGAGAGAGGAGGGAGAGAATACATGCCAAGGAGAGGACTTCTCGGGAAATCCTGAAGGGGTCAGGCATGGGGGGGGCATTCCTCGGGTTACAGATCTTCTTTCTTACATTAATTACATTTGAAGCACCTTCATTTGGATCCCTGTCTGGTGAGAGATAAGAGTTTTCCTACTGAAGGGATGGATTGAGGACAGAGGACGACACCTGAAAGGACCGATGAATAGTGTGCAATCCCAAACTTTCAACCAGAGCCCAAGTTAGTGCACTAAGTAGAGAACAGGGTGTAATTTAGAACTCGGCGGCCATGTTCTGGTCCGGTTGCTGTAAGTGGCCCCATTTGGCTCTGCATTGCAGCAGGTTTTTAAAAGGCAAGTTAATGGGCTGCGCCACAATGAAGCGGATCCCAGGACAGCACATCAGCACGCTGGAAATGTGTCATATTTTACAGTAATACTCTCATGTGCTCTCTGGTCTCCATGCAGACACACAACAGTAATCCCTTTAAATCATCTTACGGGAAGACCGGCGACAGGATGAACTACGTACTTTTCAGAAAATATAAAACCAAAAACGTAATTATAGAGAAGTTTTTTTGTGCTATTTGCAGCTAAACAACAAAGCATCCAAAATATACAGAAATCACCCTTTGATGTGATTGGATTGGCATGATGTTGAACACAAAGATTTGGAAGATAGCCATTTTACTAGAAAAACAAAGGGTCAATGACCATATTGAACCCATCTTAGGCATTCTGTATAGAGATCATAGAAAAGACAGAAAGACCGCAAACATTTAAAAAATATACATCACATTTATTTGTACTGACACTATGAGTTTTCACAGAGTCTTTGAGTCTTTGTTCTAAAGATGTGTTTGGGCACTACAGGTGAGTGCAGGTGGACAGGTATACCAGTCTGTCCATCACCTCCCTCACTTCCCATACATCCACCAGTCCAACACATTACCAGTAATTGCTTTTCGCTATCAGGAAAACAGAAACTTTGACGTAGCCGAAACACACAGCACTCACTTTTTTTGATTTTGTTTCTAAAGGTAACACAACGTACAAAAAGCAAGTCTGGAAATAGTAAGATTTGTTCTGTACTATAAAAAACTTTTTTTTTCAATTTTTCCCTTCTCCATGTGAATAAGAAAACAATGCACTTATCTTTCTACTGAGCCTTGCTGCTATGTTGCTTGTTAGGCAGCCAACTGGGTAAATGAATGCAGATTACTATTAAGAAGAGAGACGGAGGCCAGGCTCAATTAGGCTGATCCCAGTATTACAGCCTTACAGACTGCCACAGCAACAGTAGCAGCAGCTTTTGGGGAATTGTTCGCGCTCCACAGAGCCTCAGAGCGTCTGGGGCTGCCGTCTGGGTGCAGTTAGATGCCATTCGCCAAGAAATTATAAGAAAACAATGTCCTGTAAAGTTAAAGTCGCATGCACCCTATTCCCTACATAGTGCACTAGTTTTTACCGGAGCTCTATGGGGTTCAGGGTGCCATTTGGGAATCAGCCTACATGATTAGTCTTTCATTGACAATGTACAGTTACAGTACTACAATACAAGTGATGTTTGGAAAGAACCCCCCCACCAACGAAAAAAAGGAAGAGTTTTGTTTAGCTCTCATGAAGTTGATAGGTGAAAAAAAAAGACAGAAAAAGTTATTTTTTGACCATCTGTTTGTTGGTTTTAGAAGTGGATCCGCTCAGCAGGCCCCAGATCTGTCTGGCTGATGGGCAAGGCCAGAGCAAGCAAACAGTTTTAGGAAGAGATGTATGGAAGGAGGGCGAAGGGAGAAAGGAGAGGCCCAGTCCCTCCAGGTAAAAGAGGACGAAGTAGATGGAGCAGGAGGTCTCTCTGTAGGCCTCACCAGGAAGCTGCAGGCACCAGAGGAACAGTAAGGAGCAGAGCAGTAGTCCATGTCCATGGTAGAGCCCAGGGTTGAACACTGTGGACCGAACACTGGCTGCTCTTTGCCCGCACTCCTGGAGGAGGACGGAGGAGAAAAACAAAGGACAAGATGTCTAGTCAGTGGACAGCTGGCATTCTCAGAGTCCAAACTGAAGTTTACCCCATTTAACTGTTATGTCATCAGTGGTGTGAAATGAATCAACACAACACATTGACCAAGTTTTGTGCTTTTATGTCAAAGCAAACAATTAGTGATTAGCAATTTGAACATTTCTCATGGACTAATTATATTACAGAGCCATATATTGAGTTCTTCATCCAGACTAGATAACAGACTAATAAAACAGTCAGATGAATAGTTCAAGGTAAAACAACAAGATAAGACAGGAATAACTGTGCTGTAATGAAGTCAAGCATTACCAATCATCATTACTTCCTCATTTTGTCAGGACAGCTTGTTTCGCACACAAATTAAATTAAAAAAAACTCACTGCGCACACAGCAGTTTGAAGTAAGCTACACAGAAAAAAGGAATATTTCATTTGGAAGACAAAGAGAAAACAATGCATGTAGATGTGATTGGCCTAAATACTTTGTTGGTTGTGATCATAGAAATTATGGCAAACTTCAAATTGTCTGGTTTGAGAGTTAATTGATTGTACAGTGGTAATGTGTGTGTGTGTGTGTGTGTGTAGGTGGTTAATTAAAACAGTAATACCACTGGAAAGACCTTAGGCTGATGCAACAGCTGTGACCGTAGTGACTAAATGAAGCACTTTAACAGAAGGTCCTAGCCCCTTGTGATGACCCAGCCCTACAAAACAGAACCAATGAGGTAACCAGACAAGGACTAAATTCAATCAAACCCGCATTGCAGTATCTACACAAAAGCTCTTTTTCACCTGGTCTAACTGACTCACTGGTATTGGTCACCTGACAGCCACTACCAGGGACCCTTCATGGTTACGGGTTTAAAGTCGGCCGAGCCACTGAGGATGGACCAGAATGACCATGTGGCCGTAAGGGGGCA
>JACXGI010005813.1:10526-30963 GCA_016801175.1 Esox masquinongy
GACCATGTGGCCGTAAGGGGGCAAGGCCCTTATCCCTCTGGAGGACCAGAATGACCATGTGGCCGTAAGGGGGCAAGGCCCTTATCCCTCTGGAGGACCAGAATGACCATGTGGCCGTAAGGGGGCAAGGCCCTTATCCCTCTGGAGGACCAGAATGACCATGTGGCCGTAAGGGGGCAAGGCCCTTATCCCTCTGGAGAAGCGCGTGGACCACCAAATCTTTATCTCTATCCTGGGACTCACAAAAAACACACACACACAATGCTGCTCCTGCTTTTATATATATGCATTATTAAACACAAGTTACTGTTGCTGGAATGCTCATGACTGATGCTCTGACACAGAACACACCCTCGTAGTACACAGCTGACAGTCCATGTTCCTTTTTGACGTTCTGACTTCGTATTCGTTGTACATCCTTCTATTGTTGGAGCCTAGTACCTCAAGCATTTCCCTGCACTTGCCATAGCATCTGCTAATCCTGCGTACGTGACCGATTATCTCTGATTTGATTAGACTTCTAACTAAACCGCTTCTAGATAAAGACATAAATATTGCTATGGGAGGTTTGAATGAATTCCGGCCTAACTTCGTTTAATATCATCAGCAGGATATTATCCACATATATACCTGGAACTTGATATTTGGACATAAAGATATGTCATCTTCACTTCATCCCCATTGAGAGATAAAGGTAACTTAATTTAGCAAGTTACACTGGCAAATTTACTTTGCAATCATTTATTAATCAAAAATCCACAGAAACACATTTTGAAACTACAGAAAAAAAATCACTCCTATCTTCAATAGCTTGTGGTGCCCCCTTTTACTGAAATATCTTCATGTGGCTGTTTCTTGTAATTTTCTATCAGTTTCTTACATTGTAACTTTCTATCAGTATCTTGTATTGTAACTTTCTATCAGTCTCTTACATCGTAACTTTCTATCAGTCTCTTACATTGTAACTTTCTATCAGTATATTGTATTGTAACTTTCTATCAGTCTCTTACATCGACTGGGAGAATTTTCTGCCCAACATTTTTTACAGGTTTGTAAATAACATTAATTGTGTCCTTTTCAAGGGCTTTCTCTATATACGGCCTATAAGTCCAGCCACAGCATTTTCATAGGATTGAGATGAGAGCTTTTACTTTGCCATTCCATAACCCTCACTTTCTACTCTTAGAGACATTCTGATGTAGCTTTGCTTGTGTGTTTTGGATCAGTGCTGTTGTAAGGTCCCTGTTTGGTTCAGCTTCAGCTTTTTGACAGATGGCTTCACATTCTGTGTTCAGGTACAATTGAAAAAATACCAGCAAAGTAGCCTGAAACCATGACGCCACCACCTCCATGCTGTATGGTTAGTATGAGGTTCTTCTGTTCAAAGGCAGGGTTACGTTTCTTGTTTGGCCTTGCATCCAAACAACTCACTCAACCTTTGACTGATCTGTCCAGAGCACATTGTTCTAGTAGTTTTGATCTGTACCCAGGTGTTGTCTGGGAAATGTCAGTCATGTCTTGATTAATTTTTGAGAGCAGACAGTTTGTGCCTTCTCTTTCAGACAAGCCAGAAGTAAGGATGCAACCAAAGATGAACCAGAGGCTTCAAAGGCATTCTATATTCCAACCACTGGTAGACCGACAACAGAATTAACCAATTAACCAGTCTCCATAGGACAAATGTAGATTTTTGTTCAGGTTAGTTTCCTATTAGGGGTAGGGGTTAAGGGTTAGGGGTTAGGGTGTCTCTCCCTTACGTGAGTGTAGATCATATTGTCTTATCTTACCTGAAGAGGTGAGTACACGGACCAGGGAGCTGGCTGCTCCCTCTCCTCCCTCACTAATCGCCCGCACTTCGATGATGTAGGTGCCCCCCTCTGGTAGAGAGAGGATGGCAGAGGGATTGATGGTTCTCATCACCTGGTGGTGGACACGCCCCTCCTGACTCAACAACACCTGCAGAATCGATTAATCAATTGATCAACCAACCAACCAGTCAAAAAATAAAAAATAAAGAAAAGGGGTTTATATTTCTTTAAAGCTTGATGACTCCTACAGTTGTGTTCAAAAGTTACCTTGGAGAATTGGTAAAATATGTACCATCTGTAAAGGAAACATGAGTGAGCAGGCAAAACACATCATTTATTTCTTATGGGATTCACATTCAACTGTAGGTCATAACAGAATGGCACAATCATAAACTGACCCCTGTTCAAAAGTTTGCATACCCTTCTTAATACCGTGTATTGCCCCCTTTAGCATCAATGACAGCATGCAGTCTTTTGTAATAGTTGTCTATGAGGCCCATGAATTCTTGCAGATGGTATAGCTGCCCATTCGTCTTGACAAAATGCCTCCAGGTCATGCAATGTCTTTGGTCGTCTTGCATGAACCGCACATTTGAGATCTCCCCAGAGTGTCTCGATGATATTAAGGTCAGGAGACTGTGATGGCCACTCCAGAACCTTCACCTTTTTCTGCTGTAACCACTGGAGGGTCAACTTTGCCTTGTGCTTAGGGTCATTGTCGTGCTGGAATGTCCAAGAGTGTCCCATGTGCAGCTTTCGTGCAGAAGAATGCAAATTGTCTGCCAGTATTTTCTGATAACATGCTGCATTCATCTTGCCATCAATTTTCACAAGATTCCCTGTGCCTTTAGAGCTCACACACTTCCAAAACATCAGTGAGCCACCACCATGCTTCACAGTGGGGATGGTATTCTGTTCACTTTAGGCCTTGTTGACCTCTCTCCAAACATAGCGCTTATGGTTGTGACCATAAAGCTCTATTTTGGTCTCGTCACTCCAAATTCCAGCAGCTGTGAGGCGTGTCAAGGTGTTGTCGGGCATATTGTAACCGGGCTTTTTTGTGGCATTGGCGCTGTAAAGGCTTCTTTCTGGCAACTCAACCATGCAGCTCATTTTTGTTCAAGTATGGTCGTATTGTGCTCCTTGAAACAACCATATCCTCTTTTTCCAGAGCAGCCTGTATTTCTCCAGAGGTTACCTGTGGATTTCTCTTTGTATCCTGAACAATTCTTCTGGTAGTTTTGGCCGAAATCTTTCTTGGTTTACAGGACCTTGGCTTGGTATCAAGAGATCCCCTTAATAAGTGATTGAACAGTACTGACTGGTATTTGCAAGGCTTTGGATATCTTTTTATTACCTTTTCCATCTTTATAAAGTTCCATTACCTTGTTACGCAGGTCTTTTGACAGTTCTTTTCGGCTCCCCATGGCTCAGTATCTAGCCTGCTCAGTGCCTCCACGTGAGACCTAACAAACTCATTGACTATTTATACACAGACACTAATTGCAATTTAAAAAGCCACAGGTGTGGGAAATTCACTTTTAATTGCCATTTTCAGCTGTGTGTGTCACCTTGTGTGTCTGTAACAAGGCCAAACATTCAAGGGTATGTACACTTTTGATCAGGGCCATTTGGGTGATTTCTGTTATCATTATGATTTAAAAAGCAGCCAAACAGCTATGTGATAATAAATGGCTTCTTATGATCACTATCCTTAAATAAAATACATTTTTTTGCATGATCAGTCATATTTTCAAAATCATTGCCAAAATTTCACAATTTCTGCCAGGGTATGCAAACTTATGAGCACAACTGTATCTGTCATCAAACATCCAGTTACTATCTAATGATATAAACTCAACCTTCATGAAGGAGGGAATGAACAAAAGAATAAAAGCTGGGAAATAAGGATATTTCTACATGTTTTCCTTTTTTGCATTAACATTCCTCAGGTGAAAACAGTAAACATTATGTTTATTCGATTGGTCACTCTGGCTGAGATAATCATAAATAGAAACATCTGTTGGCCAAACCGTGCCACTCTCCATTACTGGTGCTGGGTTTATCTGGATGGTTTATATATAAACTTATAGACTGTGTCCACACAGGTAGCCCAGTTCTCTGGAAAATAGCTGATTAGACCAATATGTGGAGGAATGAATGGGAATTGTGCAGCTTGTGTGAATACAGCCTTACTGTACTAGATAATATGACTGAGAAGGTGGGAACACGTTCTCATTTACAGCAATGACCCAGTTGAGAACTTGGAATGAGAGGGTTTGGGTAAGTAAGCTGGGATTAATTAGGTAGCTATGTGATAGCATGAAGGCCCTTCAGGATAATAAGTGAGCCAGGACACCAGCCCCTAAAGACTTAATGTGAGCTGAGGTGGTGGAACGCTTCAATAGTGGTCCTTAGCCTTCATTTTGGGGACCCAGAAGAGGACACATTTGAGTTTTTTTTAGTTTTTTTGCCCTTGGTGTAAACAGCTTATTGAAATGGTGAACTCATTATCGAGCTTCAATGAATCAGGTGTGTAGTTTAAAACCCAAAGATGTGCGTAATGTTTTGCAGAGTTGAATTTACATGAGGCTCAATTGTTAGAGAAGCAAGGAAAGACCTGATAGATGGGCCTTTCCAAGGACAGACTGGACACTGAATTTATGTGAAGGACATAAGCCAAGTAACCAACTGTGTGCATGAGTGGAAAGTTACTAGAATAGTTACTGTGTGCATGAGTGGAAAGTTACTAGAACAGTCACTGTGTGCATGAGTGGAAAGTTACTAGCTTGCTACTCCTGGAGGAGTTGCAATCTAGGTCTGCGCATGATAACTGAACAGGAGTGTGACAATGGAGAAATACAAACAGGTTGGCCAGTTTTTCAGAGACAAAAGCCCAGCTGCCTAGGAGTGATGAAGGTCATGGTGTTACATCTTTACATCAGAGCCTAGGAGTGATGAAGCCCCCAAGGTCATGGGGTTACATCAGAGCCTAGTAGAAGGTCATGGGGTTACATCATAGCCTAGTAGAAGGTCATGGGGTTACATCAGAGCCTAGTAGAAGGTCATGGGGTTACATCATAGCCTAGTAGAAGGTCATGGTGTTACATCAGAGCCTAGTAGGTCATGGGGTTACATCATAGCCTAGTAGAAGGTCATGGTGTTACATCAGAGCCTAGTAGAAGGTCATGGGGTTACATCATAGCCTAGTAGAAGGTCATGGGTTTACATCAGTGCCTAGTAGAAGGTCATGGGGTTACATCAGAGACAGGTAGAAGGTCATGGGGTTACATCAGAGCCTAGTAGAAGGTCATGGGGTTACATCAGAGCCTAGTAGAAGGTCATGGGGTTACATCAGTGACTGTGTGTTCCAGTGTTCTTACTTGACCCTTGACACCTAGCGCACAAACTTGGCTGGAAACAAAGTCAACTTTAGCCTTACCTTGTACCCAATGACATCTGACTCATTTTGTTGAGACTTGACCGGGTCCCAGTTTAATGACACATTGTTCCCTTCCTGAATCCACATGAGGTTGGCTGGAGGCTGGACAGGAGCTGAAGAGAAAGCACAGAGGAGGGAAAATATTCAAACTGAATAAAACCTGAGGAAGTTTTAATAACAGCTTAATTATTTTGCTGTTCGTTAAAGTCATAATGACATACAATCTACCTAATGTTAACATATTGAAGAAGCAACATATCAATAAAAACATCTTGTATCAATCACCTTTATTCAGACATAAGTATATTTACATCTTCTGGTAATTTGACATGTTGGGATAGTGGTGACAAAAGTTTCGATATCAAATCAGACAGATATACAGCGTTGTAGTAGACAAGCTTAAAATGTACAGTTGTGCTCATAAGTTTGCATACCCTGGCAGAAATAATAAACTTTCTAAATCATAATGATAACATACAGCTCGGGAAAAAATGAAGAGACCACTGCATCTTTTTCTTTCCAAAAAAGTTGAAAAGGAAAGTTTTGAGTGAGGAACAGAAGCGTTCAGTTTGCAGTGGTCTCTTAATTTTAACCATTCTGTTCCTCACTCAAAACCTTCCTTTTCAACTTTTTTGGAAAGGAAGAAAAAGGTGCTGTAGTCTCTTAATTTTTTCCAGAGCTGTAAATCACCCAAATGGCCCAGATCAAAAGTTTACATACCCTTGAATGTTTGGTCTTATTACAGACACACAAGGTGAAAATGGCAATTAAAGGTGAATTTCCCATACCTGTGGCTTTTTAAATTGCAATTAGTGTCTGTGTATAAATAGTCAATGAGTTTGTTAGCTCTCACGTGGATGCACTGAGCAGGCTAGATACTGAGCCATGGGGAGCAGAAAATAACAGTCAAAAGACTTGCATAACAAGGTAATGGAACTTTATAAAGATGGAAAAATTATATAAAAAGATATCCAAAGCCTTGCAAATGCCAGTCAGTACTGTTCAATCACTTATTAAGAAGTAGAAAATTCAGGGATCTCTTGATACCAAGCCAAGGTCAGGTAGACCAAGAAAGATTTCAGTCAAAACTGCCAGATGAATTGTTCGGGATACAAAGAAAAACCCACAGGTAACCTCAGGAGAAACACAGGCTGCTCTGGAAAAAGATGGTTTGGTTGTTTCAAGGAGCACAATACGACGATACCTGAACAAAAATGAGCTACATGGTAGAGTTGCCAGAAAGAAGCCTTTACTGCGCCAATGCCACAAAAAAGCCCGGTTACAATATGCCAAACAACACCTTGACACGCCTCACAGCTACTGGCACACTGTAATTTGGAGTGACGAGACAATATGTTTGGAGAGGGGTCAACTATAGAGAACAGAATACCATCCCCACTGTGAAGCATAGTGGTGGCTCACTGATGTTTTGGGGGTATGTGAGCTCTAAAGGCACGGGGAATCTTGTGAAAATTGATGGCAAGATGAATGCAGCATGTTATCAGAAAATACTGGAAGACAATTTGCATTCTTCTGCACAAAAGCTGCGCATGGGATGCTCTTGGACTTTCCAGAATGACAATGACCCTAAGAACAAGGCAAAGTTGACCCTCCAGTGGTTAGAGCAGAAAAAGGTGAAGGTTCTGGAGTGGGCATCACAGTCTCCTGACCTTAATATCATCAAGCCACTCTGGGGAGAACTCAAACGTGCGGTTCACGCAAGACGACCAAAGACATTGCATTACCTGGAGGCATTTTGCCAAGATAAATGGGCAGCTATACCACCTGCAAGAATTTGGGGCCACATAGACAACTATTACAAAAGACTGCACACTGTCATTGATGCTAAAGGGGGCAATACATAGTATTAAGAACTAAGGGTATGCAGACTTTTGAACAAGGGTCAGTTCATTTTTTTCTTTGTTGACATGTTTTGTTTTATGATTGTGCCATTCTGTTATGACCTACAGTTGAATGTGAATCCCATAAGCAATAAAAGACATGTGTTTTGCCTGCTCACTCATGTTTTCTTTACAAATGGTACATTTATTACCAATTCTCCAAGGGTATGCAAACTTGTGAGCACAACTGTATACGTTTGTGGTAGATGAGACAGGAATGTATGAGTGGTGAAGTAGATGAGCTGGTATGTGAGTGGTGTAGTAAGAGTTGATAATGTATGAGTTTGTGGTAGATGAGCTGATAATGTATGAGTTCATGGTAGATGAATTGGTCATGTATGAGCGGTGTAATACATGAGTTGGTAATGTATGAGTGGTGTACTCACGGTCCTTCCTGGTCTTGGCAGTGCTCGGTATGCTCGCAGGGCCCTGGCCAATGCTGTTGAAGCCTCGGACTGTCATGAGGTACACACTATTCCCGCCCAGGCCGGTCAGCACCATAGACGTCTCGTTTCCTATCGTCTTCTTCTTCTTCCCAGATTCCTCCTGTTCACCCTCCCTCCAGTAGCTCACCTGAGATAAAAGAGGAGTTGGTCAATTAATTAATCAGCCAATCAATCTTCCAATCAATAATGCAATATGAAACACCATTTTTTCAGTAAAGTATTGATTGGTCTGAGGGCAAAGAAGAAAAGGAATTCACATGAGCAACACAACGCCTATTCCACCATGCTCCAGAAAGAGCTTCTAGCACACAGCTTTGAACTACTACAAAGCAGTGTTGCTACAGTGTGTTGGTCTGTTGTAACTCTAAGAAAGTGTAGGCAGGTTACTTATGATTCAAACCTTCTCTTAGAGGCGATGCTCCCACGATAATGTGATTTGTACTGCATCAAAAGGCAATGTATTAGATTCTTCACACTCCGCACTAACACATTATCCCAATCCATTACCATTTATGGCTTTTTATTACATAAAAGCAGGCTTTTCTTTCATTCTCATACTCCGACTTGATTAAATAAGATGTTTGGGCTTATATTATTGTGCTGCCTGCCTGTTGTTCCTGTATTTTAGCAATGTATGTTATTAAGAGAAAAAATAAATAATGTGAAATGGTTTGGGTTAGTAGATGGCTAGCCTCTTAAACCAGGCCTAGAATGTCATTAGGCCTGGGGAATACCTATAGGAATTTTGTTGCAAAGGGGTGGGAAAAACATTTTTGTCAGTAACGTCTCAAAACACATTACCCAATAAAATTAATTGCTTGGGCTAACGTCCCAAAACACGTTAACCCAGTTAAATGCATCCCTTGGGACTTCGGGCTTATACAGGTGCTCATGAGAATAATGCCTTCAGTGCAACAGTAGTAGCTAAGAGAAGATGGCAGCAAAATCTCTAAATAAAACCCCATCGAAATCTGAGGATGTATGTTGCGTTTGTGGTGAACCATATCAGTCTTTGAGAAACTAACGTAACCTTTTCCTGGGTAAATCGTCGTCATTGCGACCGGACTACACACTCGCGTTAGAAGATATAATAAGACCGGTAACGCTGAATGATGGGTTTTCTAAAGCGGTATGTGACTCCTGTCGATAAAAAAATCTTCTGCTATAATGCAAAAGAAGTGTGGATGAGGTAGAAAGAACTAGCGCTTTTGTGACGAGATAAGGCTAATTCTTAACTAAACGAAAAGAGGTGGCGCTTTCTCCTCTTTTTCTCGTCCTCCATCTCGTTTTGACATGCATATGCTGCTGCGATTTCTTTTGCGTTCAGAACACGGACCTGATCCTCGATTACTGAAATCACAGGAGTAACCACTAGTATCATTTGACATATCCGTTTTCAATTTCAATAAATCGCAGACTGTCGGCCATGTTTAATAAATTAACTAACATAGCTTGTAGGAAGGCACGCCAAAACATCTCTTTTCAGAACAGCATTTAACATTAGAACCGCCAAATACCTATGCCAATTGGCATTTGAGTTTGTAATTAAAATAAAACTGCCATTTTGAAAGCTACACCCTCCTCCTTCCATGACTTTTCCTAAATATGTGAATATTACATTGTTCCATTGTTAGAATTATACACTGACAGAGAACTATTTAGAGACTATTTACCTGTTTTTTTACCCTGTTTTCCAACTTAATCCAATAGCCCACGCCTCTTAGAGTTGGTACCCAAATGGTACCCAGGCGCTAATCACCTTCTTGCTTTTACATAAACCCAGATCCACTAGTCACAGGTCAATACCTTCTTGCTTTTATATAATGTTACGAACATATTTCAATAACATCACATTAAATAAGCTAAATATGCACACAAATAACCTCACTTAAACACAAAAACACACACACCCAAACGCACACACACACACACAATATACACAAACCCGCACATACACAGTAATATGCACACATATAGAGACAGAAACACACACCTCGTATCCTGCAGGCCTTCCTGGACCAGGGTTCGGCGGCCGCCATGTGATCTTAATTTCTGAAGAGGAAGTGCTGGAAGCTTTTACCTCAGATGGGGCCTCTCTGGGCTCTGTGGAGGGAAACGCACCCACATGACGACAAGCAGACACCTTAGAAACCCCACCAAACAAGCCTTATACTGTAGGGTCACACAATTATCATGTAACATTTCAATATTGTCTTTCACATTTTGTATTTTATCGAGGACTTTAAGATATTTAGATACACGACTATGTTACCTAATGTACATTTACACTATAAATACTGATAGCACAAGACACATATCTCATAATATCTCACAATGATGAGGGGATATTAAAAGGCATTCTATGATTGCAGACAATCATCATAACAGTCAACTCCCCCATAAAATTGAAAATCTATGCTAATCCCTCCCATTACTAATTTTTTTCATTAACTCAAGTGCCTGTTTTTTTTAATGATATCAGAACTACTTACAGAGCAGCTATACTGCACACAATCTCACTCACTGGGAGAGAATAGGATGTGATATGTACAAATGCAATAAAGCGATGCATTTCAACTGGAAGTATAGGTCAGGGGGTACTTTTATTAATAACTGGTTTTACAGAAACAATTTCATACACAACACTAGAAGACTAAGATTGTTTTAATGCTTTACAATTCTGAGGTGCTTGGACGTGACAGTAGAACTCCCCTACAGTATGTTTTAGTCTCACTGGCATTTGTCAGCAACATTAGTAGTACATACTGTAGATACATACGACTTGTCTGTAAAGACCACTCTACTGAAGACTTGAACTCATCACCCTCTACAGAGTACACCGTGACCACTCTACTGAAGACTTGAACTCACCACCCTCTACAGAGTACACCGTGACCACTCTACTGAAGACTTGAACTCATCACCCTCTACAGAGTACACCGTGACCACTCTACTGAAGACTTGAACTCACCACCCTTTACAGAGTACACCGTGACCACTCTACTGAAGACTTGAACTCACCACCCTTTACAGAGTACACCGTGACCACTCTACTGAAGACTTGAACTCACCACCCTATACAGAGTACACCGTGACCACTCTACTGAAGACTTGAACTCATCACCCTATACAGAGTACACCGTGACCACTCTACTGAAGACTTGAACTCATCACCCTCTACAGAGTACACCGTGACCACTCTACTGAAGACTTGAACTCATCACCCTTTACAGAGTACACCGTGACCACTCTACTGAAGACTTGAACTCACCACCCTCTGCAGAGTACACCGTGACGACTCCACTGAAGGGCCCATCTCCTTTGTTGTTGTACACGCCCACCTTCACTTCAAAGGGGGTGAGGGGAGGGAAGGTCTCATCTCTGTACTTGTACGTAGTGGAATCTGCTGATGTCACCATCTTCTCCTTCCAGCCTCGCGTCCCATTGGCTCGGAATGCCACGATGTAGCCAAAACCCTCCCCATTCTGGAACTCTTCTGACACAGGCTGAAATACAAACAGAGATGATCAGGTCCAGGTTATATAGAATGCATTTTAATTCTGAGTATTACAGTCTGAGTGCAGGTAATATAGTATGTATTTTAATTAATTCTGAATATTACTGTCTGAGTGCAGGTAATATAGTATGTATTTTAATTAATTCTGAATTTTACTGTCTGAGTGCCGGTAATATAGTATGTATTTTAATTAATTCTGAATATTACTGTCTGAGTCCAGGTAATATAGTATGTATTTTAATTAATTCTGAATATTACTGTCTGAGTGCAGGTAATATAGTATGTATTTTAATTAATTCTGAATATTACTGTCTGAGTGCAGGTAATATAGTATGTATTTTAATTAATTCTGAATATTACTTTCTGAGTGCAGGTAATATAGTATGTATTTTAATTAATTCTGAATATTACTGTCTGAGTCCAGGTAATATAGTATGTATTTTCATTAATTCTGAATATTACTGTCTGAGTCCAGGTAATATAGTGTGTATTTTCATTAATTCTGAATATTACTGTCTGAGTCCAGGTAATATAGTATGTATTTTCATTAATTCTGAATATTACTGTCTCAGTCCAAGTAATATAGCATTTATTTTCATTAATTCTGTGTATTACTGTCTGAGTCAAGGTTATGTAGTATTTATTTCAATTAATTCTGAGTATTACACTCAGAGTTCAGGTTATAGAGTATTTATTTTAATTACTTCTGAGATACTTTCAAAGATACTTTCAAAAGCTTTCATTGGTATTTTGACAGCTCAACACAATTTTTACTACTGTTTCACTACAGCGGTCCCCTTCTACCCTGCATTGATACCATGTTAAAACAAAGTGCTTTGAAACACCAAAACTAGTGGCAATTAACCTGGCACCAACTGAAAAGAGACAAAGCCTTCACTCTGCTGGAGTACTGAAACACATCACACTCTGATGGTTTGAAACATTCCATGGTGTGTTGTAACAGCTGAATTAGGAACTGCGAGGCGGTATTGTAGTGAAATGTGACTCCCCCCCAAAAAACATCTATGCATGAGTTATTTTATGTTTTCTACAAGCAGATTATTCAATGTCATTTTTTATTGGACATAAAAACCCAGTCAATGGCAACATATTGCGTTAAATAGCTGAATAGTTTTATTCATCCTCTAAAATATCAGCCCAGCCAATACTAAAGACATATGATCTTTTGCACAAGGAGGAGCCTTGTCCAAGCCTATACTGCTGCCAAAATCTTCCTGTGTAATGTACCTGTGTTATAATATTCCCTAGAGCAAAATGTACTGATTATGTTTAGAGGAACTGAGAGTTGCCAGATGAAATAAATGTTGCTATAGTGCATGTACATCAAATTCTCGACCAATCGCATTACACCTGCCTTTCTATCCATATGTGACCTCTACACAAGAACACTAATACGATATTCTGCATGGTGGACCAACTGATTCAGCATATCCAACCAGCTTTATTAAAAAGCTTGATTATACCTGGTTCTTACATTTGTCCTTCTTCCTCATCTTGTCTTGATCTTTTCAATATACTGCATGCATATAAGATCTGGTTATAATCCGATATTAATGAATTTTTTAACTGTCTAAACCAGTGTAGGCACAATAGGAATGTAGAAAAGATCAGGATAGAGGTCAGATGTTAGCACCCAGTATTAATATAGATTTTGAGAACATTCCCTTCGCCCTTCCCTTCGACCAAGTCGTCGACAGATTTTTTTGTAGTTTGCCCATATTGGGCACTATAAAAATATATATTATTTTATTCCATTCTGAATAAAGTTAAGTATTTGCTCAGCTTGTCAAGTATATGTTAATTCAACTAGAAAATACTATTTCAGTATCTTAATAAAAAAAAAACTGTGGAATTAGACATTCCCGATTAAAATGTAGTTCATGTAGTTCAGCATGTAACACCTGAAAGCAGAAAGAATGACAACACAGAAACGACTTCTCCAAACACCTTCACGACCAAACTGGCACATGGATTTACAGATACAGTAACGTCCTCAGCAGGACATAAGGTTCTTGCACAAATGGTCCTCTGGAAAATGTAACAGAGGTTATTTACCGTAACCATGCTAGACAATAACAAATGCAACATCAACCATAACTCTCCAGACTCTGTGTCCCGGAGTGAAAGATAGAGAACAATGGCACGCATGCAAATCAATTACCTGTAGAAATACACATGCAACTAAACACGCTTGGAAATCTTACCATAGTGGTTGTGGTTCAAATTAATATGTATGAGTCCCCTGAATTTGGATGAAACTAAACCATCAAAATAACATATACATGTATTATGTTAAATCATAACGTAATGATTACATCTCTGCTTTAATTCTGAATAAGGTCCTAAAGGCCAACACTGTATGAATACAATATCCATGTCTCTAAAATGTATTAAATTATTATTTGGTTAGCCAAGAAAACTATTTTCTAATATATTGTAAATTGAGGCTACTAAAACAAAATTGTTAATTAGACACTGAAATTAATTTATTCACCACATTCAAAGCTTCAAATACTTGAAAACAAACAAATAACAACAAAGAATACATTTGTCATCCTGTAATTTGCGACATGTTTTAAAGCACTTTCAATAACCCCTTCAAAGCAAAACATTCAGAAGCATCTGGTCTCCCATCCAGAGAAGGACGACCACAGACCCTGTTTAGTTCATATAGCTAACAAGCAGTGGGATGCAGGATGCTATGCTGTGGGCTATGTGTTTGCAATAAAAAACATGTTTCAAAGCACCATTTATGGCAACGCCAAACTGGCACATTGATTTTTGATGTAATGTATATACGATTTACAATGCTTTGTCAGTGGGAGTTATACATCGACGAGCAGCAAAGATGACACATCCCTATATCCAGAAAATTGCCATAGGCTTTCACCATCATAAAGTTCAGATTAGGTTATTTTACGAACGGAACAACAGAAAGAACAACTAACTCAACAAGACCACATGCACAGACCAATATCTACTGTATCTTTTGTTATTTGAAGTGTTGATTCTCCACTTCTCTGTTTGGTCAAGCACATGAGCATCACCTAGTGATAATGTGCCCTTACCAGGCTCTATATGCTAGCAATTCAAGCCTGTATATGAGTTTGATGCACTGGGTGATTTTTCTCAGAGTACCAGATACTGTGGTCTTAGGCGGTCCATTGTTCTAAGTTGCTGCCTGTATGATGTATGCTGAAGCATGGTTTTGAATCTGGATGGGTTTTTCATCAGAAACATTTCTACACGATGCATACAATTACAGAAGAACACTAGCAATCTTTCTTTTCAAGATTCCATTACCTTAACAAGTTTACCTGTGAAATGAGTGAGTCTCTATTCAGATTGAATGCACACATACCTTTCCAAAAACAATTATGTAGACTGAATTTGGGTCTGTTAGTCCACTCAGAATATAGCCATGTTGACTGGATATAAGTACACCACTTCACAGCAACTAGCATAATATAGTGTTCTCAATTAATTTCTCAATTAATTTCACTTTAAATGTTAACCCAAAATTGTTGTTTTGCCCCCTGAAGTATTTCATTAGTTTGTGTTTGTGTATACTAATACCAATAGCAACACGATTTCACCAAGTAATATTTTAAGTATCAATGAATGTATTTGGCGAATAAAAGTAATTCTGATTCTTTGATGGAGTAATTAACCGTGCAGAAAAGTTTAACAAGTGCATCTCATTGATTCTTCTTGAACACTAATGTTAAGCCGGGCTTGAAGGAGAACTTGGGAAACACAGCTATCCTCTGTGTCTGGTGAAAACCACACAGATACAATCTTGCCAATTTAAATGTTTCAAATGATTGGAAATTATATCTCCCCTAAATTAAATTGGAAAAAGTTAATGACTAGTAATACAATCTACTCAAGACAACTTGCGATGTTAACA
This sequence comes from Esox masquinongy, assembly GCA_016801175.1. NCBI lineage: Eukaryota > Metazoa > Chordata > Actinopteri > Esociformes > Esocidae > Esox > Esox masquinongy. Next base: position 25,572 of record JACXGI010005813.1, read on the forward strand.
ACTTAATTGTATGTTTGTTAAAAGGAAACCGGGGTCATTTAAACCATCTCCTGAATCGTATTTTTGAAGATCCACGGTTTTTAGCTGACAGTGACGGCAGGCGTGTTATTCCTACCTTATCGTGGTGAATTGGAGGGTGAACAAAAGTGAAGTCGGTTTACACCCCTGTTAAACCACCTAACCAGGAAAAAAGAGCTACTTCATTCATGAAGGAGGAACCAGAATTACCGCTTAGTTACCTTCATACCTGCATCACTGCTCCCTAGGAATGATTCTGCCATCCTCCATCACTGAACAGGCCTTTATCTACCACTATCAGCTTCCACCAAGGACTCACCAGCCCAAAACATTTTTAATTGAGAAGGCATATGATTTCCATATTAATACATAGTCTTTGCAAAATTCTCTTGTTGGTGGCATAGCGTCAGTGAATGAAAAACTAAACAGGAGTTCTGTCAAAATGTCACAGTCCCTGCTGGACCCCTGTAGCTTTTCAGCTGTTAATTTAATAAATGACTTGCAAATGTCACGCTCTTTGATGACAAGCATGAACACTCCTGTTCATTGTGATCAGCAAACACTTTGCATAGAGACACCTTTAGGTGTTGTTTCTGAAGCTATACTGTTTCTCAATACAGACCTTAGGGCTTGATGCTGTTGTGTAAATAATTTGTAAGTGTTGACTTTTCTCGCTTTAAAACTCAAATCAACAACAAACTTTCTTGCGTCGAAAATTGTGTCAGTGCAAGATTCTCTAACTGGTTTCTCTTCCTATAAATAGTGATTCCCGTTTTCTGGAACCATTGATTAGTAAATCCCTTTATAGCCACTCATGCCAGAAGTGATCACTCATTATTGATCTATATATTGATGATTATCCATTTGAGGGGCATCACATGTCAATGTCCTCATTGCCTACTTACAATATTCCTCATGTGTCCCTTGTTTTCAGCACTTGTCATTTTGAATAATTTCATCTCTGCCCCATATTCTCCTGGGTTCATCCTCAATGACACCCTATTCTGGATCTAGTGCACTACTTTGGACCGGAGCACAGTATGGGGAATAGGGTGCCATTTGTGACTTAGGGGATTCAGATCTAGTTAAGTACTTCTGGAAATAAATCAGAAAGTCTGCAGCACATCTGTGATCAATGGAGATTAATACTGAAACAGACAGAGAGATGTGGTGTGAACTCCTTCTGGCTGCCAGAGTGTGTGTGTGTGTGTGTGTGTGTGTGTGTGTGAATAAGTACTGCAGGGTAGCCAGATTACATTATTAGATGTTTATTTAAATATAATAATTTTTAAATACTAAAGGTATCCGACTATATTGACTTTCAACTAAAATGCAAAAATACATGAATGTATTTTGGCATAGCTTCTGTCAGTAGTAAGTTCATATATTTAAACTACCGGTCCCCCATGGGAATCAAACCCGCAACACTGACATTACAATCACTGTACTCTACAAATGGAACTAAATGGGTCCAATTATTCCTTTGATATTTTAAGACAGGTGTTAGAAAGATGAATCCGATTTGAGTGTATGGGGGGTCTTTGAAATTAAACATGCAGAGGAAGTGAAGTCACTGCTTTTCTGATAGTGCTTGATTTTGCATGAGCACACTACCCACTCAAAATTTCATCCCCGCCTACCTAAATCTGTAATTTGTTAGGTCTGTGTTGTTGCCCTGGCAACGGGAGACTAGATAGAAGCCGATGATGATTATGTGTTGATGATAGGCAATGCCAGTATGGACGTTATTCCAGGACACACTCACTTGCCCTGCACTGACACCTTTTCAACATCTCAATCCAAAACACTTACACTGGGCAAATCCTTTTTATTGCCCTGGATCTCATATGTAGACCAGATGGAAGAGTGCCCCCTACTGACCCCTCTAAACCACATCCAGCTGCCTCTGGTCTCTCACCCAGGCACAAACAATAAGGACTGATCCTGCTTATCTTCATTGGCAGGCTGTGTTCATTGACAACATATAATAGATCGTAACATAAATTACTAAACAATCTCACAATGTCAGAGGACTCCGTAAATTGCTTTCAAATTCCATAATAATGAAGTTTTTGCACAAAATGTGGAATCATTCACTTTTGCATGCAGTATTTACAGAAACCCACTGAATGTTCATAAAAAAAAGAAATGAAAGTTCATTGCTAGGCAATTAAAATGCAATTATCATCAAAGTATTATGTAGCCGAGTGCTTACACAGCAAATTCTCCAGTGTTGAACAAAAAGGTTTGACTGATATGTGTTAAATTACCACAGTGCTTAGTGTAACGCCTTGTTCAGGTATTATGTATATTGAATTATATCATTAGTGTCTCGCCTTTCTGTTGAATTTTAGAGTTACCACCAATGACTACATTTAAATTATATTATTAGAGCTTTGCCTTTCGAGGTAATTATAGAGTTACCACCAATGACTACATTTAAATTATATTATTAGAGCTTTGCCTTTCGAGGTAATTATAGAGTTACCACCAGTGACTACATTTAAATTATATTATTAGAGCTTTGCCTTTCGAGGTAATTATAGAGTTACCACCAATGACTACATTTAAATTATATTATTAGAGCTTTGCCTTTCGAGGTAGTTATAGAGTTACCACCAATGACTACATTTAAATTATATTATTAGAGCTTTGCCTTTCGGGGTAATTATAGAGTTACCACCAATGACTACATTTAAATTATATTATTAGAGCTTTGCCTTTCGAGGTAATTATAGAGTTACCACCAATGACTACATTTAAATTATATTATTAGAGCTTTGCCTTTCGAGGTAATTATAGAGTTACCACCAATGACTGTATTTGTTAGTGACAGAGACATGGATTGCCATAATGTTCTACATAATGTTAGGTAATGTACATTATTATTACATAATGTTATGTAATATACGAAGCAAAGAGGTACCATAACAAATATACATATTTAAAATAATGTTATAATCATCTTCAACACATTGAATGAAAACCCCACCCATCATTAGCTACAAGTTTCCGGCTCTACAGCAGGTAGATATTTTTAATAAATTATTTCAAAATGTATTAGTGCATGTAGATACCGTGCTTTTCTGAAAGTATTCAGACCACTTCACTTTATTAAGTTGTGTTATAGACTTAATTTATTATTTAATGTAAAGAAAATAAATGATTTCCATCAATCTATGTGTAATATCCTAAAAAATCACAGCGAAAACACATTTTAAGAAACTTACGCAAATTAATTTCAAAGTAAAAAATAAATAAATATGTCAAGCACATTCAGGCTCGTTATTCAGGACTATGTGGAAGCACCTTGGTCAACGATCACAGGTCGGAGATGCTTCGTTATGCAACTACCAGCTTTGCACACCTGGATAGGGCTGGGGTGGACTGGCTGGGATGAGAGGGTTGACGTGGCAGGACTGGGATGACGGGGCTCAGATGGCAGGACTGGGATCATGGGGCTGAGATGGCTGGACTGGGATGACATGCCTGAGATGGCAGGACTGGGATGACGGGGCTCAGATGGCAGGACTGGGATCATGGGGCTGAGATGGCTGGACTGGGATGACATGCCTGAGATGGCAGGACTGGGATCATGGGGCTGAGATGGCTGGACTGGGATAACATGCCTGAGATGGCAGGACTGGGGTGGACTGGCTGAGATGGCATGGCTGGGATGACGGGGCTGAGATGGCAGGGCTGGGATGACGGGGCTGAGGGTGGACTGTGAGGAGCAGCCATGGAACTGGGCTAAGTCAGGTCATTAAACAAGGTGACATTGTGTGTGTCAGCGGTTAATCGGTGGCAGCAGCAGCTTCATTCAGATGTCTGATTAGAGTGAGAGATGGCTGCTACCTTACTGTGTGTGTGTGTGTGTGTGTGAGTGTGTGTGTGTGTGTGTGTGTGGGGTCTCCTGGAGTGGGTCATTAGAGATGCCCCCTCATTCAACCAGACACCCAGCAGGATAGCCCCCCCCCCCAATGGGAGACCCATCTCTGCCTTCATGTAAAAGAGGAGTGATGTACGTTGTTTGATGAGCCATGCTCAGGGCCCAGGTTTTCATGTTATCATCAGATACTGTATGCCCCATGCAACTGAGCTGCCACCAACTTAAACGATACAAAACCTTTCTGGAGTACTGAAACACTGTACATTACTACAAATACAACTTTTCTGGAGCATTGAAGCACTGTGTATTACTACAAATAAAACTTTTCTGGAGTATCGAAAGACTGTATATTACTACAAATACAACTTTTCTGGACTATTGAAATACTGTATATTACTACAAATACAACTTTTCTGGACTATTGAAATATTGTATAGTACTACAATTAAACTTTTCTGGAGTTTTGAAACACTACATTACTACAAATAATACTTTTCTGGCATATTGAAACACTGTACATTACGACAAGCAAAACTTTGCATGCTGAAATACATAATCCTGGGTTGTTTGAAATGAAATTAACCAGGAAATGGGATGGCAGGTGATAAATGTTGAAAACAGTTTTGGTGAATAAGGCATTTAACCATTATTGCTTACATGTAATTGATGCAAATGAGAATGTGTTCACAGTCATATATTGCATATACAGTACAACATAATAATCATCATCTGCTGTTATGAGAGGGAAATGCATGTTGACTGTAATATCCATTCATCATGATCCATTACCCCCTATGGTACAACAAGCTGCCTAATACTAACATTTCTTATTTAAAACATCATTTTTTAAAACATTACAACAGAAATAAGTAGCGAATATTGTGTGGAATGTAGAATTAAACAAAACATGTTCTCCATAGGTCGTCCTGAATTAATACCAGGCTAGAAATTTTACCAGTATCATATGTTTGCATAAAACAGACTTTGTTGTGTTTTGCTGCCTCTTGCAACAATATTCAGGCTGAAGAATCACTTTGCGTGTTTTAGAGTACCTCTATTCTGTTTTAAAACAGTTTGTGTATCATGACTTTTAAATGTCCTCCAAACAGCAGATCTCTGAGAGTCTACAACACTTGTCATGACTTCACAACACAATCAGGGTGTTTCTAGCCTTCTTATTTTTAGTGTTGCATAGAAAAATTATGAAAAACAAAATGGCCAAATCATTTACTTGAATGTGGACATGTCATCCATGGTTGAAACATATCTACTATATAACAGTGGTATTCAACTATGGCCCTCCAAGACAGTTCCACAAAATGTTTTAATTCCAACCCACTAATCAGGGACTTATTTAGACTTGGGACACCAGGTGGGTGCAATAAATAATGATATACAACAGAAAACCAGCAGGCTACAGACCTCATTGGGTAAGAGTTGAAAACCCCTGTCGTAGAACTGCTGAAAACCTGAAATAGTTTGTTA
>JACXGI010005813.1:31063-45278 GCA_016801175.1 Esox masquinongy
CAACCTCCATCCAGCCCTGTTCACCCCTAGACAACCTCCATTCAGCCCTGTTCACCCCTAGACAACCTCCACCCAGCCCTGTTCACCCCTAGACAACCTCCATCCAGCCCTGTTCACCCCTAGACAACCTCCACCCAGCCCTGTTCACCCCTAGACAACCTCCACCCAGCCCTGTTCACTCTAGCCAGGTCTTTGATTGAAGCTGTGAATATCCTGGTACGTTAATTAGCATGGAGGATGTGGGCTACATCTCCATTCACCACCAGTCCCCCTCAGCAGAGGTGGATCCCTGATCCCTCCCCTGGAATCAGCAGCCACCATACCGCTGCAGAACATCACAGTATACTGCATGACAGAATGATGCCAAAACACCAGAGTGTACAGGTGTTTGCCATTTTATTTAATTTAGACAGATTTAATTTGGGCAGCTAACATTTTTTTTAATTACATTTGTATCTTGTCAAATAAATTGCCGTCAGTTCTATGAAATGTGGAGCAGGTGGTGAGAGCTGCTCCATGTATCACCTTCTTAAGAGAGTACCAACACACACACACACAGACACACACAAACTGTACACACACACCCACACAAACCGTACACATACACACACACACACACCCACACAAACTGTACACACACACACACACACACAGACACACACAAACTGTACCCACACAAACCATACACACACACACACACACACACACACACACATACATAGATGTACACACACATACAGTACATACACACACACATAGACATATATAGGTACATGTTCAATATAACACGGGTAAGAGCTATACTTCGGCGCAACGCAAAGTTCTATACCACAGCTTTAGACCAATCAGCATTAAGCATTCAAAACCATTTTATAATGTCTGATTTTGTCTGGGGATGTCTGGGGATTTTGGCTGGTTCATCTCTGATTGTGTGAATTCTCTCTTCTTTTATTATAAATGCTACCGTGCTTAACTGCTGATATTTGAAGTAAATGTTACAAAACATAATCATAATCACATCAGGAGATAGACTCAAGGTACTCAAATCCGGATAACCTTAACTGGCACCAATTTGTGCCGGTGGTACTTGTTGAACAAACAATTACAGTGCGTTGTAATTGAACTGTCAGCGTAGATATACAGAGATTAGAGTTATGATTATTCTGTATTTTCTGTAATTACTTTCCTGAGAGGTTATAAAGTGCAAAGTGGCCGGGCGTATCACTGCAGAGCGGCCCCCGAAAACATCCCATGCCATCTGGAAGCCCTTATTTCTGGCCTGGTAACCAGGCGCCAGTAGAGATATGTAGGGAAGAGGGGGTGGTTTGGGACGCCTCCCTGGTGACAGTTGGATAGGCACTGCACTTAATAACCACTGGAATGACCGTCACTAACACTCACATCTGTTTCCACAGTCAATCAAACACCTCTAACTGTCCTCATTTCAAATTCAACGACATTGTTCCTTTAGCTGTCCACCCACAAGTCCCAAATGCCACCCTATTGCCTACAACGCAGCGGTGTGGACCAGGGTCCTGATTTAAAAGAAGTGCACTCTGCAGTGCATTGCAGACTCAGGGATTCCCTACCCCCAGAATGGTTAAGATGGAGCCAAAGGTGATCTCTCGGATGACAAACATTTCACAGTGGCAACATTACGTAGTGGGAGATTGATTACGTTTTGTGGCAGTGTAGGGAAGAATAAGAGGTCCAGCAGATGTTCCCAAACATCCCTGCATGGCTGTATGGGGGATTGGATAGAAACTGAAGGTTAATCATCATTGCTCTTCTCTATGGAGAAAACAACTTCATAATCATACTTCCCACACAGCTGCAGATAAGACAAGAAAAAAACTGGCACATTGGTCTCCAAATGCATACCCACACATTCACCCACACATACACACACACATACACACACACATTCACCCACACATTCACCCACACATACACACACACATACACACACACATACACACACACATACACACACACACACACACACACACACACACACACACACCCACACATACACCCACACATACACCCACACATACACACACACATACACCCACACATACACACACACATATACACACACACATACACACACCCATGCACACACACATACACACAGATTAACATAAACATGCCGACTGCACCGCAATACCGATAACTAAAGAACAACCAACAATTAGGAGAATATAATCATTTTTTCCGCAATATATTTCGGCAATTGAAACGAAACACCCAATGTGGTTCAATGTGAGACAGCACCAAATAGTCCAATACTATTTCCCAGTAGGACTGTGCCACATACGTAGCTACCCGTAATCCTGTAAACAACACCTACATCCAACAACATCATATATCATTGATTTGATTTGAGCTGTCTTCCTCAATACGCTTCACAAACATAAGAGGCCAGGGACTTGGGGGGTTGACTTTTATCAGGATCTCAGGTAGCTATCGCCAAAAGCAGCATCCAGTCTTGCTGGGGTCCTGGGGATTAGGCTCTTGCACATGACAGAACCATACATTATCCAGGATAATGTCCATTTACCATCCATTGTAAGGATATTTTGAGGTGCTGTAGCGTATGTTACTGAGTAGTGGCCATCAGATCACCATCATCGTCTTAACATCCAGTCAACGGTTTCCTGGGAGATGTGCTTTTCATTCCTCGTCCATTATGAGGGGAACCGAGTGGGAACTACTGGTCATTAACCACGTCTCATTCGGTCCCACTTAGGTGCTCCACATAATCATTGGCCACAATGATTCCTTACATTCTAAGGAACATCCACACATCGTCCATCAACCCACGCTTAATCTAGTTGAAATATCTGGCAAGCATTCCCCCAGCAACGGTGAGAGGTATCTAATGAATGACACAAAGAGACCTCTACACGATCATTAGGCTCCACTCCTCTCCATCACATTCTGGTTTCAAGACTGTGGTTTGACAGAGTAAATTCATCTGGGAGCAGTGAGGTCTCTAATTCAGAGATATGGTTGTTCTGAGGTACCACTGCCGATAACTGCGTAGGGACACAGAGACAAATCCAACTCTCATCAAACCAAACTTTTACATATTTCAATGTCTTGATAAACTTTGCGGGAAGAATTTGCCTGACAATAAGTTCAGGATTTGAGGGGGTGCTTGCACGCCAGCTTCAGTCACTTTAGGGAGGTACTCTGACTTTAAAGAGGCACTCCGGGATGTTTGGCCACTAATTGTGAAAGTGGCGCTGTCGTGCCAAAACAGGTCCCTGACAAATGTGTACCATGTTATTTTTGTGGTAGTATCAACCCCATGTCATCAAAACCGCTTGCTTACACACTTTAGGTATGATAGTGGTATGATAATGATTCCACTGATTATGCACATACAAATAACACATTACACACCCAGGCAAAAACGAGACAGTTAAAAAATGTATTAGCAAAAGTTCCAGAATGCATCTTTAAGACCTATGCACTTCACTGACATTTCAAGCTCCTGTTGGCATGGATGACTGATTTTGGTGGCACACACTTATCTCAGCTCTCAGACTCATGTTGATTTAGGTTGTTTATCTCAGCTCCCGGGCTTATGAAGTGAGATGCAGTCACAGGTTTTGCTACCTTGTTTTTATAGAGTGGGGTTAAGTGAGCTTACACCTCAATAGTCTTTTAGCTAGTGGTGAGAGAAACCAAAGACATTCAGCTCTTGCTGTTGCACTTGTTAGCTGGGACAGTGGGTTTGAGGGGTTAAAACAGGACCGTCATGTGTTAGCTGGGACAGTGGGTTTGAGGGGTTAAAACAGGACCGTCATGTGTTAGCTGGGACAGTGGGTTTGAGGGGTTAAAACAGGACCGTCATGTGTTAGCTGGGACAGTGGGTTTGAGGGGTTAAAACAGGACCGTCATGTGTTAGCTGGGACAGTGGGTTTGAGGGGTTAAAAAGGACCGTCATGTGTTAGGGTTATGGTTAGGGGTTAGGGTTATGGTTAGAGTTATGTTTTTTGCGTGAGGATCTCATGGACATCAACAAAAAATATGATTTGTCTGTACCTTTCAGAGAACTGGTTTTCTTGGTTCCAGGGAGAACACCTTTGGTTCCAGGTAGAACCCTTTTCATCTATTTATTGTCTTGTTTTTTCTTGAGGTGACCAGAGGTCAAGAAAGGTCCTTACCTCCCAAGAGATGACCAGTTCATGCCTACGACCGTTCCCTCCACTGACGTTAGCCGGGGCCACGGAAGGTACTGGGGTGTAATACAGGGAAGAATATCACGCATCATTTCCTTACTGATTTCTCGCATAAACATCAGAGACGGTTATTCACATTTTCAGTTCCACTCAGGTCCTTCCCACAGTCAGGAGTCATTCTTCACAGCATAGCAGGACAACAAAGAAACAGACCATCATTACCACACACACTGTAAACTTGCTCCTGCAAACCAAAGCTGTTGTTAATTAACTTACAGTAAGTGCTCTTATAAAAACACTTAAAACAAAACAGATTGTTAAGTTCAGAGTATGACCCAGCAGGCAGTAAACATACCCTAAAATAGAAAGAAACAAAACATTCACTATATTAGTATATCCGGTTTACTACGCTATGCAGATGAAGATGCTGGGAAAACCAACCATTTATACATCACCACTGACCTTTGCTACAGGAAATCCCAAATCGCACCCTATTCCCTACTGCATGTGGAGCACTCGTTTTGACCACGTACTTTCAAAACTAGTGCACCATTTTAGGGGACAGTGGGAAACTTGGGACACGTCCTAGGGTATGTTCCCGCTCTGTACCGGAGTGTTTAGCCAGGCTCTGTACGCGTTAGATCCAAACTGTCACATGCAGTGTATTGTGTTCCATGAATAGCTAATTGTGGAAGCATCTCTGAGCCTCTGCCTTGGGATGTGAGGAGGTGTTTTGCAGGTTCCCTCGCATTTTGAACACATCTGCACTAACGTAAACTGGTGTGTTTTCAAACTCCTCTCTGTCCAATTAAAAGTAAGGAGGTTAGGAAACATGTGAGGGTCACACGACATGGTAGACAAGTGTTCCAGTAAAGCCCAATATTTACATCACATTATGCAGAGGAAACAGCATTAACTCTGGTTTCTTATTCATTGTTGATTCTCAGCTAAACTCTGCAGTATGTATGTGACCTCCTTTCTGTATCAGGATCCTAGTCATTCAAAAACAGTTGTGTGTATCTCACAGGCATATGTGTTCTAGGTCCTTCGCATTAATCATCACAAATAAAACACAAAAACAGATGGCTTTCTGGGACCAATGAGAAATGCAAGAAAATGTAAATCTTCTCGGCGGTGCTCAGATCCAGAATGATTGAGGAGAAGGAACTGTTTGTGATGTTTGACCAGAGCAAGGACCTTGGAGTTGACCTTCTTCTTTACAAAGTGGACAAGCACACAAACCCACACACGCAAACATACTCACACACATGCAAACATACACACATTGAGTAATTACCTGCTTCTTTAGTCCTCACTCCTCTGGACGAAGCGCTGGGGTCTCCCGTCCCAATGGCATTGCTGGCCACCACCCTGAACTCATACTCCACCCAGGGGTTCAGCTCAACAGCCATGGCCGACTCCATAACCCCTGTCACTGGATCAGGGTCTGGATGGACGGAAGCCCAGGGGAACAGAGAGAAGTAGGAAGATAGAAAGGACATAAAAGTGTTTGTTCTTGGGTTCTAGAGAAGGTAGATGATAGACAGAAAAGATACAGTCAATAGAAAATATAGAGCATTGGTTTGATACTGATTGATACTGTAGATAGACAGTGAATAGATGATGGATATATACAGAGACATAGACATATTGCTATAGACAGCTGATAGATAAACACAGAAGACAGATGATAGATGTATAGATACAGATTAGAGAGAGATAAACGTGGACACAGAACATTTTGACACCACGGCACTACATTAGAACAATACAGTGACCCTTTTATTCAAATACACGGATGCTATTACATTATGTAATGCCGCCATGGTACAGGGTTCACTGATGGAACGGCTTTGAAAACACTAAGCAGCACAATAACAGCGAATGCTGAGTCTTCTGATTGTGGCTGATTTTCCAACAGGGTGATGATAATTACGGCAGGACCGGCACTGCTAGAGAATGCAGACCTGCCACATACCCTAATTGGCTGGGTCGGCCATGAATCCAGTTCTGTCAGCGTCGGACCAATTATCCATAGCCCAAGTCAATGAACAAGTTACATTTACATTGCTTTCCTGTACCCAGGGGAACAGCAGTTACTGAAAGTGTTTTGGTGCAGTTTTCCCCACGGGAAGAAAAACCACAACACCAGCGGCACACGCAACATGAGGCCTACAGTTAAACAGCACATAGTTGTCCCAAATGGCAGCCTTTCCCCTTTATAGTGTACTACTTCTGACCTACAAGGAGTAGGGCTGTGTTCCAAGTAGTGCAAAGTAAAGGGAATAGGGTGCTATTTTGGACGCCCTGTGTCAGTGGTGTACCTAGCTACTAACGTGGACGATATCGGCCGTCTGAAGTACGTTAATGGTTGGTACTGTGTTATTATCTCCCCGAGTGGAGCAGCAGGCTGAGTTACCATCAGATGATGTCGCTATGGTAACTTCATCTAATCAAACAGATCTGTACAAACAGTCGCAGTGAGTACGAACATTTTCAGGTGCCAAAATGACTAGCGGTCGCCATGGGAGCTACTTCGGTCTCAAACAGGCGAAAAAATCAAACCATTTAGGACACAGTCTGTGTGAAACGATCTGTGCTCAGGGCTACCCGTTCCCCATTGGTGTAGACCAGTGTGGAGACACCAATACCCCACAGCTGAGCCCCCATTGGCCGGCTTGGCCAGTTCACCAGCCATGAATCCAGTTTGGCGGTGTTAGGCCAATTACCAACAACATAGGCAATGAACAGTTGGCTAAAACTGTGCATGGATCCATCCCAAACGGCAGTCTATTCCTTCTATAGTGCTTCTGGCCTGAGTCGACAGTCACTGTAACAGAGAGCGAACCACTTGGTATGTTTAAATCCTGTTCACCTCTAATGCAATCCTGTCAACCTGACACCTCCACTTGTATCCGAGAAAGTGCAGTGATAAACTTCATCAATCCATCTGTATCTAAGTGTTTAAAAAGCATGTGTTCTACATTGTTGCCAATTCTATTGTTATACAAAGTGGCAGTTGTGTTTTTTATCAGTTGTATCAGGACTCAAACACTTAGAAGAGTTTTATCTGTACTAATCAGGGAGATGTCATTGTTGTAACCATGGTGATTCTAGTATTCCGGTCACTGCCCTTCCTGGGATCCAAACAGAAGACATAACACGGCACAGTCAGAAGTGGAAATAGCACAGGGGTGATGGGGTCATAGGCAGCAGCAGGGCCCACCGCATCTAGGGGCCCCGCAAAGGGCTTCCACGTTCCACCACATACACATTTTTTAAACATTTTTTATGTAACCAAAGACCAAATATTGATTAAGACTATACTATGTCAAAATGTATATACAGCTCCAGAAAAAATTAAGAGACCACTGCACCTTTTTCTGTTCTTTCCAAAAAAGTTGAAAACGAAGGTTTTGAGTGAGGAACAGAAGCGTTCAATTTGCAGTGGTCTCTTAATTTTAACCCTTCTGTTCTTCACTCAAAACCTTCCTTTTCTACTTTTTTGGAAAGGAAAGAAAAAGGTGCAGTGGTCGCTTAATTTTTTCCGGAGCTGTAGTTTGTTCATCACCTTTTGGGGATTTTACTTCGGTCAATGGAGTGCACGGAATTAAGGTGGGCCAGAACTAGTCTTTCGAAGCACTTCATGATCGTGGGGGTGAGTGCGACAGGTCGGAGGTCACTCAGGCTAGACACAGTCAACTGCTTCGGCACTGGCACAATATTTGCGGTTTTGAAGCACGCTGGGACAACCAACTGGGCCAGTGACAGGTTGAAAATGTCAGTAAAGACCTCGGCCAGCTGCCCAGCACATGCTCTGAGCACACGCCCGGGGACGCCATCAGGACCAGCAGCCTTGCGTGCATTCCCTGCTCAGTGCAGACGACACATCTGCAGTGGATAGTCTGAGGGGGGGTCGTCTGGGGGGAGCTCAGCTTTAATGTTGGGATCTTTGTTGTCCCTGTCGAAGCGTGCCTAGAACATATTCAACTTGTCAGTGAAGGAGACGTTGCTCGCTGTGGTGGTAGGGTTCTTTGGCTGGTAGTCTGTGATGGCTTGGATGCCCTGCCACATGCATCAGGGTTTGGAGTTTTTGTAGAAGTGCTCCTCAATCCACAGTTTGTGGTCATTTTTAGCCATCTTGATCCCCTTTTCAGGTTGCCTCTGGATGAGCTGTAGACCTCCACATCGCTGGATCTGAAAGCAGCGTCACGTGCCTTTAACAGTTGTTTCTGACTGAAGTCAGAAACTCCTCAAAACAGGCAACACTACAAAATGACTGCAGTAAAGGCTTACCGAAGCATCTCAAAGGATGATACCAAGAGTTTGGTGATGTGACTTAATACTAGCTTTTATACTCTTTGCATTTGCTTGCTCCAATACTTAGGCTCACATTAAATGGAAGTGGTACTGACAGTGCTGTTATTCTTGGTTGGTAAAACATATAAGAGTTGAAACAGACAGAATAAAAAGGTGACAGTCTGTTCTTTTGCCTAATTTAACGGTCCCATGTGGCTCAGTTGGTAGAGTGTGGCGAACCCAGATGTAACGGGTTTGACTCCCATGAGGGAACTAGTTCAGAAATGCTCTGGATAAGGGTGTCAGCTAAATAACTTAAATGAAAAGCCTTTTGAAATGATACACTTTGCCATGAATTGGGATGGGAGTATGAATCCCTGGACTTCCATGAGGAGGTAGGATGGCTTTTGTGCAGGAAAGTTCTCATACACCTTTACAGATGCATCTTGGCTTGTAGAGAATCTTCCATGTTGCATCTTGACTTGTAGAGAATCTTCCATGTTGCATCTTGGCTTGTAGAGAATCTTCCATGTTGCATCTTGGCTTGTACAGAATCTTCCATGTTGCATCTTGGCTTGTACAGAATCTTCCATGTTGCATCTTGGCTTGTACAGAATCTTCCATGTTGCATCTTACGCAATATAGTCAACATCTCACTACGAGCCTCAAATACAAACATCTTGCCCCTGTTGGATAGAATCGATCCCCTCACTAACAAGCTGGAACAGCAGCCTGAAGGGTGACGAGTTGAAGGGTGCAATGTCTTAATGTTTCTCAAGAAGGAGGAATTTGAGAAAAATGCAATGGATCTCGATAACATAAAGGAAACAATCACTGCTATACTCAGAGGCCTTCTGTAAATACTAGAAGAAATGCTTCTCAGAAGAGACAACTCCACAACAATTTGACTGGATAAGACAAGCATTCATTGCTAGTGGGGATCATCTGTCATTCGAGCTGGAGGAGGCACTGATGGAGCTGTCCTGTGATTGAACCTTTCAACCACACTCACTTAATTCTGGATATCAGTTGCAAACCCAGGACTCTCCAAGGCCGTGGCTGGATGTGCTGAATCCTTTCAGCTTTACCTACTTCTGTAAAACCGCTTTTCCTATCTTGACAGTCATCGGCTTTAGAAAGTATTCAACCCACTTTACTTTTTCCACATTTTGTTGCGTTATAGACTTAATATATAATTGATTTGATTATTTATTTTGGCATCAATCTACACACAATAATGACAAATTGAAAACTTGTCATTATTTTTAAAAAGAATATTAAAAAATCTCATAAATCTCATAAAATCTTAGCTAAGTACACGATTGTGGAAGAGGTTCTTAGAGGGGCTTTGTTCCCCAAAGCAGACACACCCATCTTACTGAAAGAAGTAAATGGTTCAAACTTACTAATAAACATATCTGAAAGAACAGATAATATGTCAATGTTATTCTTGGTCATTGTATTTGGATTATGGGGCAGTATGTCGTCAGTTGGCTGTGTATGTGTGTGTGTTATGGCTTCATTTGGACAATTCAATTGTGCAGAAGGGTTTGATCACATGGTCCCCGTCTTTGAACGCTCCATTTTCGGAGGTTGTGGCTAAACAAATGTGAGAACCACTGGATCTACACCTTTATGTTGTCCTTAACTGTATCCTCGCGGATCCACACATCCAATCTCGTCTGGCCTCCTTGGAGGTCTGGAAACTTCCCTATTAAAAAAGTTGCCGCTGACTATCAGCGGCAAGATTTCTATTGGATGTCAGTTTTCAAATAAACCTCCACTCACAGGCGGGCTTAGTGTGGTTTCATTGTTACATTTCCTGAAAGTTTTTAGTTCCAACCTAGGTTGCTAGATATCAGAAAAGAAGCAAAGATAGAGGAAAAATTGAATTATGTTTTGGAAGAACTGTGCTCTATTCATAACACTGAGTCAATAAAGCCATTACAACTTCTCTGCTTGAATACTGTTCTGAAAAAAAGAGATGTTTTGGCATGCCTTCCTACAGCTACGGTAAAAATTTATTTTATCAAGCATGGCCAACAGTCTGCAAATTATTGAAATTGAAAATGGACAAGTCAGTGATACTAGTGGTTTCTCCTCTGATTTCAATAATCGAGAATCAGGTTCATGTTCTGAACGCAAAAGGAATCACAGCAGCATATGTAGGTCAAAATGAGACAGGACGAGAAAATTTGTTTGGTGAAAATCTTTTGGTACATTTGTGGTTTGAGACTGCCACTCCACCTCTTCTCATTCAGAGTTTAGAATGAGCTTTTTCCCTTACAAAACCGCTAATTGTTTCTATCTCTGTAGTCTGGTTGCAATAACGACGATTTCTCAAAGACTGATATGGTTCACCGCAAATGCGACAAAATCGACATATTTCGATGGGGTTTTATTTAGCGGTTTTGCTGCCATCTTCACTTAGCTAGCTACTGTTGCACTGAAGGCATTATTCTCATGAGCACCTGTATAAGCCCCTCCCAAGCAAAGCATGTAACTGGGTTAACGTGTTTTGAGGCGTTTTTCCTGCCCCAAAACGTTTTTCCTGCCCCAACAAAAATATTCCCCAGGCCTAGCGACAAACTAGGCCTGGTTTAAGAGGCTACCTTAACTGTAGTGCAGCAAAACCATTCATGGTTTCAATAGTTAAACAATACTCAAAGGTCTCATTACACACCTGGAAGTTAGAGAGCAACCCTAAATAAAGCAATAACAACATGGAAACTCTGTTAATAACAACATCTGCAACCACAAATTACCCAGCTTGGTCATGAAGACAGATTTAAAACCCGATACAAGAACACCTTGCTGCACAACAAATCTTGTTTTGAATTACGTAATTTATAACCTTGAATTACTAATTTATAAGTTTATTAGGGTATTTTTGTGGACCTCTTGGGCTATATTATATTGTAGTACTGAGTACTGTCAGAGTAAATTGTCCAGGCCTGCCCTTGGTGGCTCCTGTGGATTTTAGACTCCACAGAAATCACCAGTAGGCTGACCAGGATCGCAGCTATCATACCGAGGCAGCAGAGGAGGAGGTCACCTGATTATCCTGCTCTCGTGTTTATCTGCCAACTTTGTCCTTCTTTGAGCCTGGGCTGGACTCCTGATGTATAAATCTGTATATATATACAGATATGTATAGAAATTTGTTCATATACAGATGTACCCTCAACGCAATCAGTTTGCTAATGCAGTAATGTCCTAGCACAGAAGACACCTCTAATGGTTTAAATAGTACTCTGAAGTTCCCAAGTTTCTACTTGATTTCCATTAATTATTTTCAACATCCCACATCACATCAATTTCCTTTTGCTACAGGGTTACTTTCCTTGAGTCAAATTAAGATCTGGCATCTGTATATGTTGTATCCAGTCTGTGTAGCTACTAGTTCCCCTCTTATCAAGCAGATACACATTAACACCAGGCCACTCTGTCAAGCTGACTGCTCTTCAAACACCAGCTGATAGCTCTGTTTGCAAGGAAAAAGAGCTCCGCGTCCACAACGGCTTCCTATCACCTATACAGTTCACAGCCTTTAACCAGAACCATACGGGCACCGGGATGCAGTATACAGGGAATAGGGTGCCATTTGGGAAGAAACCCCAGAGCTAGCTAAAAGCCCTCGTTCCCTGTATGCTAATCTTAACAAGTTCACCACTTAACACATGCATCACCGTTTCCGCCAATGTGTTGTTGAACACGGCCTCATGTAAGAGGACTACATGAATACGCCCCCATCCCAAAGGGCACCCTATTCCCTATAGTACACTACACTTGAGCAGGGCCCATATGAATTAAATAGTGGACAGGAAGGTTTTTGGAGCGCTGCCATCGTGAATCCTCCCACATCTATGAACAACATTCATTACGGAGCTCTAAACTTTGATATCGTTCTTATCCTCTGGAAGCACGTAGCAGCTGTAGTACAGATTACACCTACTTAGCCAGATGTCATCCGCCGACATTAGCACATGACAATAGATGGGTATTACTGTCAAGGTAGGAGAACATAAAGCCATTTACATAGTGACAGCTCAGTAAAAATCCTCCGTTAGTGGTTTCTCAGTGCAACCTCAGGAAACAGTTTTACTGCTCTTAACGGATAGAGGTTAATTTTCTGGACATCATTCTGCATGTAATTTAAACCACTGACATTTAATTTTGACCTAAACAGACTTTTTCATTAAGCTCTGTTGGCCAACAGCCTAGTTTCTGAACTGCAATTGACAGCTAGAATGAATACAACAGTTCAACTCTTACTCTATGAAAATCAAGTTCAACTTCACTGAAAATGGTGTTGTCTAAGCACTTCCTGTCTAGAACAAAGCAGTGAATCTCCGGTTGGGGCCACCCTGAATCTAACGTGTTTCTTTCTCTACATTGATTACCACCATGTAACAGCTGTTACATTTCTATGTTCAGTGTCTTTTGGTTCTGTTTCGATGTTCTTTTATTAGTTTCACCTGTGCCTCGTTTGCCATGTTATGAACCTATTTAAATTCCTCCTGCCCTAGTGTTTCTGGTCAGTCATTGTTTTATATGTAGTGTTGTAGTCAAGTCGTCGTCACTGTTGTTGTTGTCGTCATCGTCATCATCATCGTTTCCTATTTGTCTTTCATGTCTACGTAAGTCATTAAAGATACTTTGTGTACATCCACCTCTTTGTCTGTGTCCTACCACCTCCAAGACAACATTACACACAACCCACATTTATACTCTTAGTAAATGTAGAACTATATAGTGTTCTTTGGCTTGGTGAAACCATTTTGGATACTATATTGGATACTTCTTTTTTTAATTTCTGTAAATATCCGTGCTAGTAAGGTTCTAAATGGAACCTGTTGTTTGCTGTAAAGAACCCATTTATACTTATATTACATATTACATTCAGAAAATTTAAACATTTTTCAAATTCCAGAGGCAATATTTTCATGGGTGGACTCAATTGAGCTACTTTTAAAACAGCAATGTCCCTGTTGAGAACTGATAACACAACTGACTTCACTTTCCCTACGAAAACCAAACATTATTACAAAGGCTTGGAATCCAAACAACAACAAACAAGACACCTGAGGAAAGAAGGAACTTAAATAGGAACAGTGATCAGGAACACAGGTGAGGACAATAACAGAAATGAACAGGTGCCAATGTTTAAAATGAGGGAGAGAGCTCTGCTGTGCCAGGAAATTCAGCGTAATTTACGTCACTGTGGTTCCACATAGAACCATCAGCCTAACCCAAAGAACCCTTGAGGAACCTTTATTTAGTATTTTGTCTGCAGAAACAGGATGAGGCCTTCATACCTGTGCGTACAGTCTGCCAGCCCAGGGAGAAAGGGCTCCGGGCCTGGAGGTGGTAGGTGCTGATGGGGCTGTGGTTGTCCAGACCTCCATTCCATGACAGGGTGGCTGTAGTGTCTGTGATCTCTTCCACAATCACCACCCCAGGAGGACCTGGGGGGCCTACAGAGATCAGAGGGAGAGGGAGTGGTTGAGAAAAAGAAAGAGAAGTTCACAGAGATCAGAGGGAGTGGTTGAGAAAGAGAAGGAGAGGTTCACAGAGATCAGAGGGAGTGGTTGAGAAAGAGAAGGAGAGGTTCACAGAGATCAGAGGGAGAGGGAGTGGTTGAGAAAGAGAAGGAGAGGTTCACAGAGATCAGAGGGAGTGGTTGAGAAAGAGAAGGAGAGGTTCACAGAGATCAGAGGGAG
>JACXGI010005814.1:0-14722 GCA_016801175.1 Esox masquinongy
TATATATATATATATATATATATATATATATATATATATATATATATATATATATATATATGTATAATTTTTTTTACATTTTTTTTTTTACCTCAGTAAGCCTACCTGATGTGTGTTGATATAAGTAGAGATTCTCCGTCCCTCTTCCCGTAGGGTAAGCATCTGGACGTTGTCTGACCTCCATGACCTGGAAGTATACGTATCTTCCTGTTTGGTGAAGTGCATAAGGAGCACTGGAAGACTGAGCCTGGCACCATGATGGGAATCCTTAACCCCAACCCCATGAAGCCTATAGATGGATATGACAGGGTGAGGGGCCTCTCTGCCTGCTTTAACTCTTGTGTGTCAGTGGGAGTAAGGCATTCCCACCATCCAAGGCCCTCTTACCATCTCTCTCTCTGTCTCTCCCTTTCTCCAACCCCAGTATAAGATGAGTTCCCAGCGTGCCGACATGTAGTCGTCTTTCTCTGGGAAGGTCACAGGGAAGGTCAAGGGGAAGACCAACAGCCTGAATGAACGACTCTGTCAGACAGGTTTCCACTATGGCGGCCTCTCATTGCCAGCCTGCACTGCCGCACTGTGTGTGTGTGTGTGTTTGTGTGTACATACTGTGTGTTGGTCTATAAACCTCTGTGTGTGTATTAGATGTGTGATGCTCTCTGGGTTGTGTGAATTTACGTTCCCCTCTTCTCATGTCTAGGCCTTCATCTGGCTCCAAGAAGCCCACCCAGACCACCCTGGGGAACCTGTTTGTGAAGGGGGCCAACCAGCTGGCCAGCCAGGCCAGTAGACTGGGTAAGACTGGGGGAGGAGGATGTCTTGGAGGGGATGACGAGGGTTAACACCACTTCGTCTATTAATGTGTTATTTGACGTTTCAGCCTTGGCTGCTCAGATGTCTTCATGGACCCGTTGTCCTTGCCGACTCCGGGAGCCCTTCAGCTGAAGAAACACCTCACCGAACCCTCAGGTAGCTAACGGGCTCACTAACTCATACTGATCCACAGATCCAGGAATGACTGGGTGGGTGTGACAATGTCAACCACTCGGCAAAAAGACCCTAAAGATAGACCAGACACACTGGAATGTGATTTCAAAGGGTGAATTCATATATATCTCCTCCAATAGCAAAGAGGTAAATTTTTAGTCTTGGACCGACAAGCGGTTTTAAGTCTTTATTCGAGACTGAAAAATGAAATTTGCTGAGGTGACGTCAGACAGCTTCCTCGTACACTCAGAAATGTAGATATTAAACGTAGGAGAGGAGAACTGAGGTGTGGGTTCCACTAGTTCCCACGACTCCACTACCACCAGGTCGGTTGGGGCCGACTGTGACCATCCTACGGTCTGTGAGATACCCATTTACAGCTCTGGAAGTCTAGATTGGATGTCAGTGTTTCTCACCCTTTTGGGACCAAGATGTTCTGGTTGTACCAGCTGTCCTGTGCCTCTGACATGGGCAAAACTCAAACTGCCTGTCTGAACGAGAGGCAAAGTCATCACACTGTACCTTTTTCTCTCTTAGTTTAACGTCTGTCTCTCTCTCCCACCCTCACTTCCATCTTGTCTTCCCTCCCTCACTCCCCCGGGGTCCATAGACTCGGCTGCTGCAGGGGTCCAGTCTATATCGGCCTCGGACCTCATGAAACGGGAGTGATAGTCCCCAGGACCACCCAGAGCCCCGCTTCACCCAACACCGCACACAGGGGAGGGGCTTCAACGAGGGGGAGGATATCTTGTTTTTTGAGGACACTCCTCTCCCTCCCCCGGCAGCACTAAGCCAATCAGCCGCCAAAGTAGGTGGTGGTTATCCTATCAGTTGCTTTCATGCTTAGGGTACATTGTTGCACTTCACACTTCTATAATGTGGTATCATCAAGAGGATAGAGGTTAAAGGTGAATCTGTCCCTCCCTTTTTAGTTGGCTGCTCTGAAGAAGCTGAGAATGAAGGGGTCAGGGCTGACCAGGGAAGACCCCAACTCTGTAAAGAGGAAGAGGAGCAACAATACGGCCATCATCGTCAGAGTACAGAAGAATCTTTCCTCAACCAGTGTTACACACCGACACACACCAACACACACACACAGATCCAGAAGCAGCATCCATACTCATCCCCTTTCCTCTGCCTGCAGGTGAACAGCCTGCGGTCGAGGAAGAAGAGCCCACCCAGGAAAAGAGGCAGGAACAAAAGGACTACATCCAATCAGAAGAGTTCCAGAAAATCCTCAACATTAAGCCCCCCTATGGGTCAGAACTACAGGTGGTAAGCCAGCAATGCATTAACCACATGAGACCCTCTGAGAGTTCTTAGCAAGACCAAGCTACTACAAATACTACTACTACTACAAATACCACTACTACCACTACTATAACTACTACTAACACCAATACTTACACTACTATTACTACTACTAACACCACTACTTCCACTACTATTACTACTACTAAAACCACTACTTCCACTACTATTACTACTACTAACACTACTACTACCACTACTATTACTACTACTAACACCACTACTTCCACTACTAATATGGACGTAGTAACTGTGCCGTCACCCACAGGTGTCTGAAGACCCATTTTGAAGCTCATTTTTGGCAGAGATGGCCGACGCCATCTTGGCAGCGCGTCAGTCGACCTAACTCCCAGATAACCAAAAATGGGCAAAGAGATGGGACGTGGGTGGAGCTGAGGTGCCTGTTGCTGAAACAATGCCCACCTAGCACGACATTACCAAGTTAGCAAAAGCTAAAAGCTAGGCTAAATGCTACCAGTATGCTTCTCTGAATTGCTAGCAGTTGTCAGCCGGCGGTTGGTAGCCAGTCAACGTAACATTACCAGCTTAGACTTGAGGTAAGTTAACCTGAAACTATACAACAAAACTTAAATGCTTAAAATGCTTCAGCATTTTTTAATATATAAATATGGTAATTTTGCATCTCTAGATTTTGTCAAGACGATAGACTATAAAAAATAGGTCGAGGCTTGCAGATTAGATATTAGATTTTCACATCATTTTAGTTATGAGCATAGACTGTATGGTTACGAGTCATTTATTTGGATGTCACTTGATTATAATGTTGATTGTCATAACATTATGAAGCCAGCATTAGAGTCCTATGGTTAGATTAAATATGATGGTAGCTATTTTGCCTCTATCTTGAATGTAAATATTGAGAAAGGCACTTTTATATTTGTTCCAAGCGTCTATGGTTGCCTATGATGCCTCCACCACGTCTGCTACACACAGTGCCAGAACCACACCTGTCAATCAAAAGGGCGCACCCCCTAATTATAAGACTTAATATAATTTAAACGGATGAGTTATGAAAATATTCACCCCCCCCCATAATTGTCAAAAAGGGGGAAATAAGCAATATACTCTAAAACCATTTTTTGAACCAGGCTGTAAACATGTTTATTTCTGCTGTAAAGTTGGGCGTTTTGCCACAGAGATCAATGGAGTTTGCTCACTTTTGCAGGCAGCCTCAAGTGGCCATTCGATGAATTGCAGTTTTTGTCACTTGTCACCAAGTAGGCTTCATTTTTCAGCCTCGGAGTTTGACCCTTGGTTGCAACCTCTCTCTCTCCCTCTCCTACTGCCTGCACTGCCTCAGGATGTGTTCTATCGTCTCCACTTCCCCGCAGTATTCACACAACCCAGTTGGATGCATCTCTATCATGTGTAGCATGTCGTGCAATCTTGTGTAGCATGTCCACTCTAAGTCTAGTCACAATCAATTCCTTCTTCCTACTCCTAACTGCCCTCCTTCCATCCCCAATCTCACCCTGTATCTGGAACAAGTGCCTTCCTTTGTGTCCAGGCTTGGAATTTTGTCAATTTAGGGGCAAGGCCATTTGGCCTTCGGTGTCACAATGATGTTTAGAGCACCAAGGCCACATGCCAGGGCACAAAGGCCATTGGGTGAAATAGGAGGATTTTGAGCTTACAAATAAACAACTTTAATTTCTGATAAGAAAAAAACACATTATTGATTTTTTTAGTATCATACTTTGAATAATAGTTTATTATAACTGATATGGTCTTTCCACATTAAACATTTAATTATCATGTTTTAATCCTTGAAGTTACATCTACTCCTCCCTATGTTTTATAGATTCTGGAATTTGTTTCATTCCATGCATTCACATTACAGCGACAAAGAGGCAACAGTATTGACTGTTAAGTAACGTTAAGGCTAGCCAGTCAGAAGGCTAAAATTACCTCAGTTACACAAAAGTAAACTGCGAAGTATCCTTTGATATCATAATAACCTGCGCTAATGAGTATGACTTAAATAAACAAATGTAGTGACTTATTTGTGCGTGGAGCAAGTAATTTTCGTTTTTTAATCTTTCATCACATACGCTGCCATGTCTATTGATGCCAAACCTAACGTTACTTCTTGCAGCACTCAAACAGCGTTCAGGTGTATTCTCCCACTCGGAGGTTGGAACTTTGCCACCTTCTAGTTGCTCATGAACGCACCTTTGAAAACAGAGTGGTTTGATTCAGCAAGCAATAAAAAAGTGTGATAACTATCGAAAACTAGCTAGCTTGCTACCGGCATGTAGTCCGTTCTTGCAGTTGTTCTCAGTTGCGAACTACAAACAAACTTACAAACAAAAAAAAACACCTGCTAACCGCGAAATGTTGACAATAGCAGGGGCACAAAGGCCATGGTGGGCATACAATGATTTTCGGGGCTTCACGGCCAGAGTGAAGGGCCGTGGCCGTCGTGAAATTCCTACGCTGGTGTCCGCATTCCACTGGTCCTGCCACACCTTCCTCATCTCATTCCACCCAATCACCTTAGCCTCTGCTCTGCTCAAAGACACCACGTCCACCAACCCCCTCTCCAGGACCTGTTTTGCCAATTTATCGGTTGCTTTGTTCCCGGCCACCCTAGCATGAGCCAGAACCCACATGAATGAGACCTGCACCCCATCCCTTCTTGCTCTATCCTGTGCTTCCAACACCCAATTTAAAATGTCCTGCTGCATAGTGGATTTGAAGAACTGCAAACTAATCAACACCTCACATGAATCAGAGCAAATAACCACCCTTCCTGGCTTATCGTCCTCCACCCACCTCAATGCAAACTGCACCGCCAGAAGCTCAGCCTGGTGTAAACCGCCAACTGATCAGTAACCCTTTTAGTGACACTCACACCCCTAACTACAAAAGCTGACCCCATCCGACCCGTCCTTGGGTCCTTAGAACCATCCGTGAACACCGCTACACACTCTGGGTACCCACCATCCAGGCGACTCTTAACCACCTCGGCCAAGCAGACGCCCACCCGATCCTCACGCACCCTCTCTAAAATTTCCAGATCCACCACTGGAGGCAGAAGCGACCAAGGAGGTATGACTGGCAAGTCCACCGTAGGACTAAACTCCCTGCCTCCGAAACCTACTTCTCTGGCCTGTACATCCCCTACCCACCCAAAGCTCATGATATCCGTCTCACTGGGGGGGGGGGGCAGTGGATCAAACCGTTGTGAGGAAAAAGGTGGGAGGATCGCAATCTTTTGAAACTTGAAAATGGGTTATTAAGTGTCTATAATCAGCACAAGTGCTTTCATTGCATGTTATTGATATTATTGAAATTACATAGTTGTGTTTACAGTGATATTGTAATCCACGTGGATGGCCAGGTGCGTGTGCGTCACTTACCTGGAGTACACAGTGGCACCAGGATGCACTATGGGATTGCACTATGGGAACATAGCTACTGTTTACGTTATTCATCAGACTAGGCCACCTTCTTCCATTGCTTTGTGGTCCAGTTCTGATGCTCACTTGCCCAATGTAGGCGCTTGGATCACCGTAAGGAACGACTAAGGAGAAGATAACATAAGTCTTTTAACTCAAATGAACGAAATGAGTCAAAAGATTAGTTCTTTTTAGTTAACGATTCAAAAAGATCTGGATCAGTAAAGTGAGTCGAAATTCCCATCACCACTTTGCAATATGTAGTATTGTTTTGAATCATTTTTAAGACAGTATATAAACTTATGATCAAATTTGTCCAAAGGACCAAAATGTGATGAATGTAAGACCCATGTTTGTATCACTAAAAAATACATTCACGGGTGATGACTGAAAATTCACATGAAAAACAAGGCACTCTAGGAAATAAGGTTTAACAGTAACATCCTCTAAATCTGACATATAGTAAGTCTACTGTTTAATGACAGCATTTTGCTGGTAACTCAGCTGCCAGCACTACTGTTTATTGAAATATGTTCAGTAAGAGGGTGTATTTCCCAAATACAGTAAGATTCTGTAAAAAAGGGCATACAATACTTTGCCACAGGAAGTAGTTTTGATTTCGGGGTGCTGGTCAGCTTGCAACCAGTTTGTTTTAGAATGTTTTCAGGGGGTGCTGTGTCTAGGAAGTGGATCTGCCACACCCACTGTACCCCAAGATCTTATGATATCTAATATACAGTAAGCTACTCTATGATTACAGTAATTTGCTGGTAACCCAGCTGCCTTTAATTTACAGTATATTTAAATCTTTACAGTAAGTTACTGTCTTTCCTAAATACAGTAACATTCTGTCAAAAGGGACATACAACCCATAGCCACAGGAAGACATTTTGATTAGGAGTGCTGATCGGCTTGTGAAATATTAGTTTCAGAATTTCGTCATGGTGTGCTAAGGGTAAAACCATCGGTCTGCGATACCCCCAGCACCATTACTTCCTATGATATCTAGTATACAGTAAGTTACTGTATAATTACAGTATTTTGCTGGCAACCCAACTGCCAGTAGTTTACTATAATTTCACAGGCAATGTTTTACAGGGTATGTTCTAGTGAAATTGAACATATTTGTAGGGTTGTGTGACTGTTGATGATGTGCTACCACGTGTTGTTTTGCTTCGGGTAGTGACTTCCAGTTCTGTGAACGGTTTCTAGCTGCACCAAGGTGAAGGGAAGCCGAACATTTTCTAAGCATGACACGTCCGTATCACTTGGAAGACTTCTGCCGCTAGAGGGCCACTGATTTCACTCACTGTGACCGGCTGTGGCAGTCTTTCTTGGATGAATGTTGCCCTGTGCATGTTAATGTGAACCGGGCTTCATGCCTGTTGTGTGGGATGTGGCTCCTGGTCTCTCACACTATTGCATTTGTGTGGTCACACGGCTGATCTGTCTGTGTGTTTCTGTGTCTGGATGCATGTGCGTGCGTGTACATCTATGTGCATACAAGCATGCATGATGCAGCAATGTTTCTGTTTATGTTTGGGTGTCGACAATGTGTTCCCTGCGGTTATGCTAAATCAGGCATGCTGCATCACTACATTTACATCTAGTCATCGAGCGCTCTTCAGCAGTCTGTGTCTTTGTGTGGCAGGCGTGCTAGATGTTGCTTGGCTGGCATTTTCAGGTGGGTTTTAATCAAACTGCGTGTCTACAATGCGGAGATCGTTGCATGTGCCTGTCTGTCGCAATGGATGCTTCCTATGCGGGGGCTCCTGCTCACTGTGGATGGCCGCCCTGCTGTGTTTGGCATTGTTTTTACCTGCAGAACTCCGGCGTTGTTGAAATGGCCCGCTTTTGTCAGTTGTTATCCTGTCAAATGTGTTGGGTAGCTCAGCTCTCACAGTAGACCTGTGACTGTGCTTGTGCTGTGTTAGGGATTTGCAGGGGTCTTCTGGGATCTGTGATTGTGGAATTTGATCTTGTCTTATCACGGCATTGTGTGTGCTCCGTGTTCTCTGCGCTATGGAGCGTGCAGTGGTCAGAGGGTACTGCATTGCAGTGATGGGAGTTTCAATCTAGAACCGGGTTCTGTACTCTCAATCATGTTACTCCAGCAGTGACATACTGCAAGTGGTTGTCATGCTAACAGGGTGGAGCTTCCAAGTTTACATTGTCATGCGTTATGCAATTCCTGTGCAGGGGTTGCATGCCAGATTGATGTCAACTGTCTACGTGTTTACTCCAGAGAGCAGCGTAGATTGGATTTATCTTACTATTATCAGGTTGGCTTCATGTCTGTGTGGTTGGCTGCATTGATGTTACTGTTGTATTGCCATCTATCCTTGCTCTGCCTGTTGTTCTCACATTTGTCATTGCCCTACTACTGGTTGCTGATGCATTTGTTCTTTTGATTCCATGTCTCTTTTCCTGCCACGATGGCAACTGCTCTGGGATCTGCTGTTCTAATTCAGTGCCGGCGATCTGATGACACGTTCTTGGTTGATTCTCCCAGATCATCCCACTCAGCTGACATCAAGAGTTGTCTCCAAGTTCATAATCCATGTTTGAAGCAAATCGCTGCTTGTTGCTGCCTGATTCCTGCGTCACTCACTCAACTCACCTGTTCATCCCTATCTGGATTCCTGCTAAAGACTCTGGACATAGGCTGTTTGTTTGTATTGCCCTGCTAGTCATCTGTCCATGCTAACTGTTTCTGGGGCCAAAGACCATGTACTCTCTACCTTAACCCAGCACAGCTAGAGGTGGTCTGGCCACCCCTCGGAGTCCGGCTCCTCTTTAGGTTTCTTCCTAGGTTTGAAATTACTAGGGGGTTTTCCAGGCCACTGTTGCATATTTGTTGTTGCTTGCTTCGGGGTTTCAGGGTGGGTGAATGTCAAGGTTTTGCAGCTGCTGATTCAGGGACCTGTGGCCCTGGTTCTTTGTAATCATTGATAATGAGCCTGCCGTGTCGAAGGTATTGTTTGCATTGTGTCGTGCCACGTATGGTGTGTATCGTTCTATGACTACAGTTGGGTGACGGGGGTGTACTGATTGTTGCGGGTCACGTGTTACTTGGGGCAACGGTTCCGCAGGGTCATATGGAAGCACGTGTGCTTGTCAGGTGTTGGGGGACCGACTTCAGTTGGGGTCATCAAGTAAGGTATTCCACCATCAAGATGGCTGGTGCATCTCACTCCGGGCAGGCATCTGCTGGTAATAAGGTGGGAGCAATATTTTCAGAGAGCGATGTATGGGCGATGCGCTGCTAAATAAACAAGATGGCTGGTCCATCTTGCTTCTGCGAGGCACCCTATGGGGTTTTATGTGAGAATAACTACTCAGTAGAACGCATGTATGAGTATCAGACTCCGCTACAAGGTAGTGTCTGGCAGTGTTTTTGTAGTGTTGGGGGATC
This sequence comes from Esox masquinongy, assembly GCA_016801175.1. Lineage (NCBI taxonomy): Eukaryota > Metazoa > Chordata > Actinopteri > Esociformes > Esocidae > Esox > Esox masquinongy. Next base: position 9,136 of record JACXGI010005814.1, read on the forward strand.
AGTACTGCATACCTTGCTCATTACCATGGGAAATGCATTAATAATATAAAGGTTATGTTATTCTGTTAGTATCGTATACACGATCATGTGATGGCAATGAGTTACCCTAAAGAGCCGGACCTGATGCCAAGACATTGCATGTACTGGGCTTTGCATAAGTTCTATAATAAAGGTTAAACGACATGGTGTATTCTGTCTGAAATTAGTGTAGCCAGTTCAGCCAGGAAACCCAAGTGGTAATTAGTCAGCAAAGCATCAGCTGATGCAGGATCGCTCCTATCACCTGTCAGATTGTATACCTGTCTATTTAACCATCAGGTTACTCACTCAGTCAGATGTTGACGTTTGTACTAGCATGCGGGTGCATGTCCATCCACCACCCCTGCCTCCACCTGTTCTGCGTTCCTTGTGGAGGGGGGTTCAGTACTGCATACCTTACTCATTGTCATGGGAATTGCATTAATAATATAAATGTTATGTTATTGTGGTAGTATTGTAGACACGATCATGTGATGGCAATGAGTTACCCTAAAGGAGCAGAACCTAATGCCAAGACACTGCATGTACTGGGCTGTGCATAAGTTCTACAATAGATGGTAAAACTAATATGTGGTGTTTTCTGTCGGAACTAAAATTATTCTCAATACTCTCAAGTGGAACACTGTAAATGCTTTGTGTATTATATCAAACGAGTTTATCTAATTGTTTTTTCAAGTTCTCTGTCAGTGCTTCTTTGCCTATGACTTTCAAGAAAACCTGTCAGCATCTACAATCTATTTTACACATCACAGTATAACGTCTTATATTGCTAGATTGTTTGGTGTCATGTACCTTGTACTAGCAAGACATTGCCATACATTTTTTAAAATGTTTTTAAAAGTGCTTAAGATCCCGGGGTGAATCAAGTTAAGGGGCAGACCTCTCCCTAATTCTTCTCTGACTACATTTTAAGTCTTGGGGAATTACAGTGCAGAACTGAGAAATTATGGTATCTGTGTATTTTCTGTACACTTCAGCATAATGTAAACTTCTGCACACTGTTCTTGGTCGAACAGGCTCCAAGACAGCTTCTACCCTCACGCCATAAGTCTTCTCACCAGTTGAATATGTGTTCACCCCGGGACTGTCTGCTAGCTAATGCTAGCATTGCTAGCTATTTTGACAGACAATGCCAGCTAATGACAGCATTGTAATCTGTCTAAATCCTTTAATGACTGAGGCAATTTTGTTTTCTACCACCTAAGATGCATTATTGCTGTTTTGAACCGACATGTCCTGGGCTTCCCTAGCAATAGATGAAATATTTGTATATTGCTTATGAATTGAGCTTATAGGCATTATGAAGCATTTATAAGTTGAACATAATTTATAGTTGGACCAGGAATTAAAAATTCTGAGATGGCCTACATGGATGAGCTCATCAACCTGGCAGTGTGTTACAAAGCAAAAAACTGAATGTCGGCAAGACCAAGGAGTTGATAGTGGATTACAGGAAGTTGAGGGAGAGCACATCTCTATTTTCATGGATGGTGCTGAGGTGGAGAAGGTCAAGCCCTTCAAATTCCTGGCTGTCTACGTCAACACACGACAGAACATGATCCAAACACAACAATAAAATTTGAATGATGGCAAGACAGTGCCTCTTCCCACTCAGGAGGCAGAAGCAATTTGGAATGTGTCCCGAGAAAAAGTTTTGCACCACCGCTTGGCATTGCAACTCTCCCACCTCTGATCGCAGAAAGGTTCACAGGTTGGTGTGGATGGCCCAGTACATCACCAGGGCAGAGCTCCCTGCCATCCAGATCCTCTATGGTAAATGGTGCTAGAGGAAGGCCCAGAGTATAGTCGAAGATTTCAGCCACCTAAACCACAGACTGTTCTCTCTCCTACTGTCTGACAAACAGTACCGAAACATTGGGACCAATAAGTAAGCATTTCACTGCAAAGGATTCACCTGATTGATTTGATTTTGAGACACATAATGCATTCACTAGTTTTATTTACATCAAACCTCAAAACCAACATTTTGTAAATTTCCTTTTACAGCAAGTAATCAACTTCAAAAAGTATTAGACTTCACCATAAAAAGTGTTAATATTTGACAGAGTTGAGTTGCATTTGTTGATGTTTTGCTGGATTTAATGGTGTCTGAGCATGCACACAGAAGGCAATTTTGATTCACAGCGTAAATCGTTCCAGTATCCAGCTCCTTGAGAAACAGAAATACTAGTCATTCTCAAGACAACTAAGATGTACACACAACTGTTAATTATAGTGGGCTTACTGTACCTTCATAATCTGTTTGAATACAATGCTCTGCGCCTGCCGCATTATTGGGCTCTCCACTTGCCCAGTTACTGTAATCAAATTTGGCTCCACCACTCCAGAACCACACCCTGTTCTGTAGGAAATAAATACCATCTCAATATCAAAGAAATACCAAGTGTTTATCATTGTTAAATGTGTCAGCGGATAGTGCAGTTGATATTATTTTCAGTTGATCTGTATCATCTGATTTCTTCATTGGAGATTAATGATGACCCTTAAATTGATGACCAAAGATCCAATTCATCTGCTGGCATTGCAACTCAAAGAACAGGAGTTGTCCTTCCTTGCTTTACCTCATTAGTATCAGATCCTCCAATCCAGGTCCAAGGGTAAGAATTAGTTGCTCTAAACACCAGATCCTTCACAGCCTCATTCTCACCAGCACTGTGAATAGACACCAGGTTTCCTTCAAGGGACAGACAGTTTTGCTAGAGAAAGATGTACACAGGGACAGAGGCATTTTATAGTGTAAGTATTAGTTAGTAGTCCACTCTAGAGAATTACAATAACATATCTGCCATCACATGTAATGATGTTCATATTCCAGGTTTATGGAACAATCTTAGTGGTGGCTCCGTATGTAAAACCTGGAGAGTAGTGATTGTTATAAAAAACATAATTCAGAGAGAAAATGCTACGTATTAGATGAACCATTTATTGGAGAACAATGCACAACAATACTCTGCCATCACATTAACTGTATACGATATTGCTAATGACAATATCAACACCATAATGTAATTAATAGCAATACACATAGGCAATGAGCAAGGTACACAATACTGATCCCCCCACATAAGGAACCAAACAGGTGGAGGCAGGGGTAGTGGGTGGGTTTGCATCAGCATGCTAGTGAGACCAGTGCACATCAGAACTGAATTGGTAACTTGACAATTAAACAGTCAGTCTGAAATCTGATTCTGTGATAGGAGTGATCCTCGACGTCGGCTGATACGTTGCTGGCTAATGACCAGTCAGGTTTCCTGTCTGAACTGGTTATGCTAATTCAAAACAAAAAAACTGTTTGCTTTCAATGCTTGATACCTCAGCTTGGGACCATGTCCTCTTAGTGCTGACGTAGAAGTAACAATGGGAATTGTACTTGGTCCAACCAGAGGGGCATGTTCTATCACATCTCCAATCCTCCTGCTCCTTCGCTGCATCTGAAAGGAGCAGACACAGGGCATGTTCACCTTTAAAGGTAATTCTAGATTAACTGATCTACAAATCTCCTTGGATTCTAAAAACAAATTTACTTGGTCACTCTGTCAACACACACACAAACACGCACACACCACACCTCAGTTATAAAACATAAAACTTATTTGATTAATGAACAAATTAATAAATAATAAAGTGTGAGTATATTCCATCTTAAAGTGTGGTATATTCCATCTTACTTGCATTGCCCAGAGCAGAGAATTCTCCCCGAGCAACTACAGTGCTAAGAAGGATAAGCTTCAACATCGCCATCGTCTCCAGAGAGAGAGAGAAAGTGAGACCATCACAGACAGGTATGAGACTGCAGTGCACACACTATTTTTCTTTCTAAACTTAATATTGGAGCTGATGCTTAACAAATAAGCAGTTATCTATATTGTATACACAAACACACACACTCACAAATACACACTCCAAGGTCAACATGGGACTGTTATTTTTGCTGACTCCCTTTTGGAATATATGATTATAAATGATTATGGTCTATTTGAAATAATTGTAAATGTGTAATTTATACTTGTGTGGACCTAATTTCTTTCAAGATTTATGTTAGGTGTTCATTAGGGTCACTTCATTAAGCCAGTAGCATTGTTCATGAGATGTTACACAAGCATTTTGTCATGTCTGTTACAACCCCTGCTTAAATGTGTGTGCGACTAACAAAACCTTCATACTTTAAACTCAGGTGATGTACCTTTTGTAAAGATTTTGTGAAATTGGGCTAAGAAATAACAGGTATCAGCTCTTCAACCACATACAGTAGCTTCCCCTACTACACATTAATGTGGATAGTTCCTAAACTGTACTCTATTCCCTATGTAGTGCACTATATTTGACATTTGGAATGCTGCCCATGCCATATTTCTGAGACTACCAATCTTTCTATGAAGTTTCTCTTTTTCTATGAAGTCTATTCTCTCTCATGGCGCCCAATTCACTGTATATAGTGCACCATTGTTGACCAGAACAATTAGAGCAATACACTTGGGAATGTATTTTTCAGTATTAAATGAAGAGCTGTTGATATCTCACCTTCTGCAAAATTCAGTTAAAGCTTTGCGTCTTCTGGGATGTTCACTGGTCCACAGTCGGTCTCTGTCTCCAGGCAGTTAAATTCTAATCATCCCTCTTCTTTAAATATGTTTTTCAGAAACACCTTCTAGGCATCAATTAACACATGTAAAATGTAAAATGTTTGTTCAGTGTATTATTTGCAGCCCTGGAGCTGTTGACGAGGAAAATGTCAAGCAGAACTAAATCCTGTGCAAACAGGATGTTGATCCTCTCCTCAAAGCATTTTAACTGTCAATGAGCATGCTTTCACGTCTATACGTTGTGTTGGGAGACTGACCGAAAGGGATCTAACCATTCAAAGCGTATTCTTAGAATCAAGAATCAATTTGTTTTCATCACTTTTGATCAAAACTATTTTTCTCATGGCTCACTCCTGTCCCTCGCAAGCAGACATACACCGATCAGCCATGACATTATGACCACCTGCCTAATATTGTCTAGGTCCCCCTTTTGCCGCCAAAACAACCCTGACCCGTCCATGCCACCCAGCCCCTTCAAGCCCCACCACTCCATGGTGACATTATCGGTCGTTACACTGCCCACACTGAGGTCCAGCATACATTTTTTCAGGTAAAACCATTCTGGTAGAAAACCTTTTCACCACACGCCCCTCAAAAGGTCTATGTATGGCCCTGATTCTAGAGATTGTTTGCCTCTGACAGGTTTTGAGGACAAAGCACCTCCCCTACATTTAGAGATGCACCACACCCTCATGAGACACCATTGTAGAATGAAGGGATGTTTTGTAAAAGAAATAATAACATGATAAAATGCTGAGAAAGAGGGTTTTATCTGTGACTGTGGAAATTAGATGTACATGCATGTAATAGTTGCAGCAATTGAAAGAAGGAAAATATATTTCCCTAAGTAAACAGTAGAACAGAATATTAGTGTTGATATCCAAGGGAAGGTGTGTTTAAAATTCACCTAAAGTGTGTGCAAAACCAACTGATGAAATGCTTTT
>JACXGI010005814.1:14822-25108 GCA_016801175.1 Esox masquinongy
GAGAGATATCTTTAGATTGTGACAGTGTTCCAACAATAAGCTTTGTCCTCTGGGCTTTATTAATCCTGGCTGAGATTGACACCTGAATGTGCATGGATGCTCTAAACCCAACAGCTGTATCAGCACAAGGCCTTTTTCAATCTCCTCTCCCTCTCTCTCTCTCTCTCTCTCTCTCTCTCTCTCTCTCTCTCTCTCTCTCTCTCTCTGTATGCTGGGAGTGAGTGTGTCGGGGGTGGTTGTAAGAGTGACTGGTTTTCAAACTGCTTTGCTACGGTTTGTCTTTGTCTGGATGTTCGCAATTTCACATTATTTATCATTAAGTTGCACTGTCACCAATAGTCTTTTGCTTTCTTGGCTGTAGTTAGTTGAAAAGGTGAGGGCATCAGCCAGCTTTAAGCTGGTTGATTTGACTACTCAGGGTGGAGGGGGGTTTGATTTTGAGCAACTCACAAGGAGGCAGGGGTGAAGATTGCACCTACGATGGCCTGGTTGGTGGAGGAGTGCGCTTTGGTTGTGGGATCGCCTTGGTACAAGTTCGTGAAATCAGCTTCGCGAATTAATGGTGCTTTTGTTTTGTTTTTGGACAATGTAGATAAAGTACATACGCTAGTGGAACAGGCTATAGTGCTTAAGGACACATATACAATTGTTTTCCCTTTGGTCAATCCGGCGAGGAAGGTAACCCTTTCTAATGTGCCACCTTTTCTTAGTGATGCCATGTTGGTAAGGGAACTGTCACGGTATGGTCAGTTGGTCTTGGCGATTAAGAAGCTTCCAATGGGTGGGAAGGCTCCCTTAATGTTACGTGCTGTTTCGCATAGGAGACAGGTCTATATGATTTTGAAAGACGATTGTGTTGATATGAACATCATTTTTAGATAGAGGGATTTGATTATGTAATTTTTGCGTCAACTGACTCGTTTAAATGTTTTGGATGAGGGAGGTAGGGACACCTAGTGCAGTCGTGTCCGGAGAAGGACGCAGTCCCGCCTGGTGGAGAAAGAAAATCCTCGTAGTGCTACCCAGAAGATTAACCTGGTTGAATGTGGGGCAGGACACAGTCATGAAGGGGAGCAGGTTATTGTGGCATGGCCCAGTGGAGAGGTGGAGAAAGATAATAATTTAAATAGGTCAGGTACTGAAAAGGAGACAGAGAGCACAGAGGTTGCCGGAGAGACTGCTACTGCAGTCGCTGAGTCAGTATTAGTGGAGGAGGCTTTACTGACTATGGACGATGAGGCTGTTTTTAAAATACCTGCTACCATGCGAAAATCGGGGAAGACAATTCGTGTTTCAGAATCTAAGAGGAAACTGACAAGGTAGGAATTAAAAACTAAACGATCGATAGAAAACAATGGTGAAAATGTAGTTTTGCTGATGAATCATCTGCTTCTGATAGTAAGAGGGGCTATTCTGATTCGTCTACACAGAGTGTGAGGGGCTTGGAGGGGGGTTACACTCTAGATATGATTCAAAAGTTTTAAGTGAGTACAAAGGGGAAGAGGAATGTGCAGGTGGAAGAACATTTTCCTGATTGTAATGTTTTTATCCATTCTGCAAGTTCTCTCATGAAAAATGTTGGCGAGTCATTGACTTCACAAGAAGGTTATAGGTTGAAGAAAATTGTTCAAAAGTTGAAGAACCAACAATTTGCAAATGAAATCAAAATGCCACAGTCATGAGTATCTTGTTTTTTGTTTTATTTTGCGATTTGTTTTTGTTTCATTTTTATTTCAATAATGAATGACATTATAATATCCTCTTTGAACGTCAGTGGTGCAAGTGACTTTAAAAAAAGGACAATGTTTTAGGACTTGTTGAAGATGTAGGGTGTAGATGTGGGGTTTGCACAAGAAACACACTGTTATGCGGATGATGCGGTGGAATGGCAGAGAGAGTGGTAGGGTTGGGTGGTCCTTAGTCACATGACTAACACCAGTGCAGACGTAGCTATTCTCTTTTCTAAGAATTTTACTCCCACGTCTTATGAAGTGGAAGAGGTGGTGCAGGGTAGACTGCTTAAGGTGAAAACAAAAATTGAAAATGTTGCGATGGTTTTTATTAATGTCTATGCACCAGTTGTGGCGGTTGAGAGAATGTTATTTCTGGATAAGCTCTCGGACACCATATCACACTGCAGTGGGGAGGAATATTTGTTTATTGGTGGTGATTTTAACTGTACTGAAAAGGATGTAGACCATAACCATGTTGAACCTCATATGGCATCTCGCCATAGTTTTGCTCGCCTAGTGGAAACCCATGATCTATTTGATGTGTGGCGTAGGTTACATGGACCTGTTAGACAATATTCTTGGGCGCATGTAGGAGACAACTCGATCTCTCTAGCCAGGTTTGACAGGGTTTATTGTTTTGAGCATCACTCTCAAGTTTTTAAAGATTGTTATATAACCCCAGTAGGTTTTTCGGATCACAGTTTAGTGACGGCTGTACTGTTTATCAATCCTGTGAAACCCAGGAGTGCCTATTGGCATTTTAATAGTTCATTATTGGGTGATGCTCATTTCAGGAAGTGTTTTTAGTTTTTTTGGGTGAAATGGAGATCTCAGAAACCTCTTTTCACCTCCCTTTAGCAATGGTGGGATGTGGGTAAAGTCCAAATTCAGCAATTCTGTGTCCAGTACACTTTCAATGTCACCAGACAGACCATCCGGTCAATTAAGGCTTTGGAGAAGGAAATAGTGGAACTACGGTATATTGCTGAGTCTATTAGAGAACAAGGTCATATTAAGACACTTAAATCAAAAACGGCATCTTTGGCTGATCTGCTATATATCAGAGCATAGGGGGCATTGGTGAGATCGAGGTTTCAGAGTATCTCTGAAATGGATGCTTCATCTAGGTTCTTTCTTGGGCTGGAGAAAAAGAAGGGTCAGAGTAGAATAATGCACTGCCTCCATTATGCCTCTGGACAAGACCTCAGGAGCCCTCCGGAGATCTGGAAGAGGGCTGTAGAGTTTTATACTGAGCTCTACACATGTTAATGTGTAGAAGCTCCAGAGGTGGGACGTCAGTTCTATCAGGGTTTACCACAGGTGTCTGTAGATGATAATAAAGAGTTCGTCCTTTGTCATTGGCTGAGCTTTATACCACAATGCAGCGGATGGAGAGTGGAAGGGCTCCTGGCATTAATGGGCTATCTGTTGACTTTTATACGTCTTTCTGGTCAACCATTGGTGAGGATCTGCTGGATGTACTCAGTGTCAGTTTAACTCGAGGGTTGCTGCCACTGAGTTGCAGGAGATCAGTAATCACCCTGTTGCCCACAAAAAGAGGATCCACAAGAGATTAAGAAATGGAGGCCAGTGGCTTTGCTTTGCACTGACTATAACATTTTCTCCAAGTCCCTTTCCAATCGGCTTAGCGAGGTTATGCAGCAGATTATACATACGGATCAGTCCTACTGTATTCCTGGTATATCGATATTAGATAATATTTCACTAATTCAGGATTATTTGGACCTCTCTAAGGCATTTGTCTTAAACTCTGGTCTTATTTCTACAGATCAGGAAAGGCGTTTGACTGGGTTGAACACCAGTATCTTTGGCGGACAATGGGAGCTTTTGGGTTCAGCTCTGGTTTCATTGCCATAATCATGATAATGTATGGTGACATTGAGAGTGTACTGAAGATCAATGGTGGTTTGAGTGTGCCTTTTAAAGTGTGTAGGGGGATTAGACAGGGTTGTTCCCTTTCAGGGATGTTGTACTCAATTGCAATTGAACCTCTCCTGCATGTCTTGAGGGGAAAACTGTGTAGCACTGTGCAAGAGAAGGGGTTACCTTGTGTACATCTTTCAGCATATGCTGATGATGTCCTAATAGTGGTTAACAGCCAAGAAGAAGTAGAGGTGCTGAATGTAGGTGTACACATTTTTGGAATGATATCATCGGCCAGAGTAAACTGGGGTAAAAGTTGTGCTTTACAGTTAGGAGAGTGGGCTGGGGGTGGACCAACACTAACAGGAGGGCTGACATGGTCTAGAAGGGGCTTTAAATATCTAGGTGTGTTTTTGGGGGATGATGAAATGATGGGAAAAAATTGGGAAGGGGTTCTAGAAATGTTACAGGGGAGGTTGGGGAGATGGCGGTGGTTGAGACTCTGTGTGTCTTAAAGGGGGAGAGCGCTGGTAGTCAACAACCTGGTGGCTTCTGTTCTTTGGCACCACTTTGCGGTTTTGGAACCCCCTTCAGGACTCCTAGCCAAGATACAGGAAGCTTTAGTGGACTTTTTCTGGGGCAGGTACCATTGAGTACACAAAACTTACTCTTTCTGCCTAAGGAAGAATGCGGACAAGGGCTGATTCACCTGGCCAGTAGGACCGCTGCTTTTCGTCTTCAACACGTCGAGAAAATACTGTACGGAAAGGATGTAATCTGGAGGCCGGTGACGGAAGCTCTGCAGCATAAGGTGGAAGGGCTGGGATTGGATAGAATTTCAATGGATTTGAACACTGTTTCATTACAGGGAGTTTCGCCGTTTTACAGGGGGCTCTTTAGAGAGTGGAGTCTGATTGGGTTTTGCTGGGCTTCACCAGCCGACTCACTGCATTGGTAAATGAAAGAACCTTTGATCCATGGGGGTTGATTGGATGTCACCACTGATGTGTCCCCAAGCCTGTCGCTGAGGCTGAAACATGATGGTGTCGTTACATTACAAAATATGGTCCAGTTGAAGGGCCCAACACTGGATGTGACGAATCCAGTAGCAGAAAGACTCGGGGTGAGGTCTAAGAGAGCGGTTGGGCATTGGTTGGAAAAATACAGGTTGACCTTGTCGACAGAGGACTGGGCACTACTTAGGGAATGGACAGGTGGTGCCTCAAACATGAAGGAACTCTTTCCAGCGCTTGGATTTTACCTCAGCGGTTTAGGGGAGCAGCCGCCGATAGCTGCTTCTTCAGGGGCTGGGGCCAAGATGGTGCGATTGAATGCAGCTACTGGTAAAGAGTTTTACAAAATTTGTGTAAAGGTCCTGAATAAGACAGCTGGTAGATAGGGTTGATACCCCATGGAGGGGCAAACTTGGTCTCCTACCAGAAGTTCAGCTAGTGTGGAGGCCCCTTTACAAGTGGGCTGGGGATCTGCAGTGGAGGGTGGTACATGGGGTTGTGGCAGTAAGTGCTTTTGTGTCTGTTATTAATCCTTTGAGCTCAAGTCAATGTCCTTTTTGTAACTGTAGGGGTCCTTCTCCATTGAAAATGGAGAAGGGCCCCTAGTGGAAGGACTTTTTAAAGCAATGACAAAAGAGAGGATCAAGATGGATTATGGGTATTTCATGGAAATGGGTGATGTACAGGGTTTTGTGGAGATATGGGAAGTGGAGTATGTCTGGTGTTGTGAGAAGAATTAATATTTGTTGATGTCCTAAGTTAACATTTTGGTCATTCTGTGTTTGTCCTGATGTGTTTTGTTTGTTTTTTTGTTTGGTTGTTAGTTTGTTTTTGTTAGGGTATTGGTTTACTTGTCATGGTGAACTATGAAAAAGATTAGGTGACAGACCAGTTTTTGATACAATAAAGGTGTGTTAAAACTCAACACTCTCTCTCATATAGGATTTATAGGGAAAACAACCAATCCTAAGCTCCCTGCCTGAATAGGAACTCACAACAGGTGTGCTTAATAATTTCCCTCCTGCTTCCCATTTATTCATTCCTGGCCTGTGACATTTCTACAATGTCACTACATTTATAGACATCCTTACTGAAATGCTAATTAATCAAAACTTTCCAAACACTGATCCTGCCTATGTTTCCCTATGGAAAAATGCTACACATGCGGACGACGCTGTCTACTTCAGATCTCTCAAATGTATATTTTCTGATTTTTTTGGGCACCATTTTAATCAGGAGGACCCCCCCTTAAGATATGACGGGCCAGCCGGCTTTGTCGCCATAACTCACGAGTCATGAAAACGTTTCCCCTATGGAACTCTAAGCTCCACCCATTGGTTCCTAAGCCTAGGAGAGAGAGGCTGGTCTTCAGGGGCAAATATCTCAAAATATCTCAAAATGTATATTTTCTGATTTTCTAAAGTCAGACGCCATTTTAACCAGGAGGACCTCCCCTTTCAAATAGGCCTCCATGCCATCACATACTAGCCAAGAATATGTTTTCCTCTTTGGAACTCTGAGCTCAGCTTCTTTGATTTCCTATGAAGAGGCATGCCGGTCTTCAGAAATATCTTAAAATGTATATTTTAGATTTTTTTTCAAGTGGGACATCATTTTAATCAGGAGACCCTCTGCTTTTTAATAAGATATGACAGGCCACCAGGCTTTCATGTCATCAAACGCTATATTAAAAACAGTCAGAAAATGTGTTTTTCTACCCTTTCCAGCCGGAGTGCTCTAATTTCAAAGTCCTAATTCCTATGGTTTTACTCCTAATGGGGGTATTTCAGAAAGTGGGTTTAGTGAAAACTCAGAGTTAGTTGACTCAGAGTTGAAGGAAACTCTGGGTTTACGGTTTCAAAGAAAAAACATCGGTGACGTGGAGCATATTTCTAAGGCAACCATCTGTCGGGCTGTCAGAGATGTGACTTGCACTGAAACGTGTTCTGTACACTTTTGTAGTGTTCCCAAGTCATAGACCCACAAGGCTCATGAAAAAGAATTGCACAAAATTGCAGGTATCAGTCTAAGCAGTAATCAGTTTATTTAGTATGAAGCTTTGAGACTTGAAGCACTAATCAGTTAATATTTTAGGGTTTCCAGGGGTGATTGGCAGTGTTGATGGAACTCATATTCCTAGCACAGCTACTTAATTAAATGAAGGAGATTATCTGAATAGGAAGTCTTTCCACAGCATTAATGTGCAGGTAGGCAACAAAGAATTTTTCTGAGAATTGTACTTTTTTCTGCTTAGAAATTTTCAGTGACTACTTAAATCTATCACATAATGAATATAGCCACTGAAAGGTGTTTAGTTAGTTAGGGGAGGCTAAACAACATGTACTGGAATTATACTTTTCCTATTTGAAGTACATTTTCATACTTCATCTTCAGTTGCTACCAAGTATGTTTTGTGCCTGTTGGGTTGTACCTGCATAAATTGATGACCTCATAAAGAAGACTCAAGAGGAGACTCAAGAAGTGTGGCATGTCTGTAAAAAATCTCACCAACTTCTACAGGTGCACCATTGAGAGCATCCTCTCAGGCTGCATTACCGCAAGTCCCTCCAGAGGTTGGTGAAATCTTCGGAGCGCGCCATTGGCTGCCATCTCCCCTCTGTGCAAGGCATCGACCACATGCCTTTGGAAAGTACGGAACATCAAATCAAAGACTACAGCCACCCAGGCTATGGTCTGTTCACATATTTTTGCTTACTACGCAGATATCGTGTGCCATGTCACAATATTTTCACTGTTCAGAATGATGCTGTGTTATTCGGAGCATTTGATAAATAATCTCTGAACTTGATATTACACCCACACACACACATTGTAATATAATATACTGTATATATTAATGAGTGGAACCCTCGTGATGAGACTTTTTTCAGTTAATACTCATGCATTGTCTCGGTCAGCAATTTCCCGCCACTCTAACACAAGTTCTTTTGCTGCTGCTACTGTATTGCTTTTTTCTTGAATATATACTCATATTCTGCATGTGCATTCATTAATATATCTTACTCCACTGGGGAGAAGTACGGGGTTCGAGACCTTTTTCTCCTGTTGCCATGATGAATCATGTTATCTGCGTTCCATTGATGAGGGCTTTTTATCTCCTCATGCATGCGCTTTGCAGGGTTAACTCAACTCAGAGTTGACTGAACTAATTGTTAACACCAGTTCTGAAATTGTCAACTCTGTGTTTGACAGCTCAGAGTCAGTCAGCACAGAGTTGTGGTTTAAACCAAGAGGCAATATCCGAGGCTGAAAAATGAAGCCTACCCAGAAGTGCCAAAAACTGCAATTCATCAAATGGCCAATTGAGGCTGGGTGCAAAAGGGAGCAATCTCCATAGATCTCTATGGCAAAATGCCCTTTACAGCAGAAATAAACATTTAAAGCCTGGTTCAAAAAAATTTTTTGGTGTATATTGCTATTTCCCCCTTTTTGAAAATTGTGGGGTGGTGAATTTTTTTATAACTCATATGTTTAAATTATATGAAGTCTTATAATTAGGGGGCGTGACCTACTGAGTGACAGGTGTGGTGCTGGCACAGTCACTCGTGTCACTCCTTGCGGTTTGTCCTTTCTGGTATCGCCTCAGCTAACTCCAGTCACTATCAAGTAATGTTATAATCAAGTGACATCCAAATAAACTACTCGTAACCATACAGCCTATGCTCATAAATAAAGTTGTGTGAAAATCTAATATCTAATCTGCAAGTCTCTACCTATTATTTACAGTGTATCGTCTCGACAAACCCTAGAGTTGCAAAATTACCACATTAATTTATACAAAAAACCTGAAGCATTTTAAGCATTTAAGTTTTGTTGTATAGTTTCAGGTTAACTTGCCTCAAGTGTAAGATGGTAACATTATGGTGACTGGCTACCAACCGCCGGCTAACAACCGCTAGCAACGCAGAGTAGTATACTGGTAGCATTTAGCCTAGCTTCTTAGCCTTTGCTAACTTGGTACTGTACCTTGACAAACAGGTACCTCAGCTGCACCCACGCCCCACCTCTTTGCCCATTTTTGGTTATCCGGGAGTTAGGGTGAGTGACGCGCTGCCAAGATGGCGACAGCCATCTCCACCAAAAATGAGTTTCAAAACGGGTCTTCAGACACCTACTGTATGGTGACGTCACAGTTACTACGCCCATATTTTTCTACAATCTATGGTTTAAACACAAGAGTATGCTGCAGAGCCGCCGCAAATGTGTGGCGACCTGGCATTTGCCCCAGTACTTTTCAAAGTGGTGTGGCGCCGCCCCACCACTTTCAACGCAGCGGAGTATCGAAAACACTTCTCCAAATTTCAGCCCATTTACTCTGTTGAATATAACGCACTACCTCAAACGCTGACTGCAACAGGTGAATGGACTTGTCAGTCACAGTGATCTCTTAGCTACAGCCAGCTCAGCCCCGGAGGCAGAGCGTCAACCATGTCTCTCAACAAATCATTTCTTAGTAACTCAGGTAATCGTTAGAATCGAGTCATTGCAGATGGTTACTAGCTACTTTTTTTTTGCTCACGCTCCCCTATTGCTTGCCTCCTTGTCAGGTGAAAATGTCTGTGGAAATGTTATTAGTAAAAAAACAAGGTATGTCAAACTCCCTTAACTTGTCCCCTCACAATAGAATGATCATATCCATAACTGAAAAAACTGCTATTGTTACATATTAGCCTGTATTTAGTAGCCTTACATTACATTATTAACTAGCTAGCTAAGTAGTATTATTTTAAGCTCACTGATTACATGTTTGCCACGGGAAAAATATGAGTACAGATGAAACGATCTGCTGCTGCTACCCAAGGAAAAGGCAAGGGACACTAATTAAGTCAGTTTGTTAAATTGAGACTGGTGCCGTGGGGTTGTTACGTTGACATTTGTAAAACCTTTCAAAACCTAGCTAGCTAAAGATTCCAGTCGTCTACACGGAAAATATAAAAAAAAATTGTCCAACCATAACAGATGAATGATGACTAATGCACTAGGATAAGTAACTAATGAATTCTAGCGCCAACAAAACTGTCTTTCGCAGACAGCCATCGGGATAAGCCGCCATGGTGACACCTAGTGATAGAGTAGGAAAGAGTTAGTAAGAAGAGTGCAATATATAGTGAAGTGATTCAATAGAATCTGATGTATGGAATGGGAATAGGGGTGGGACGATAAGAGAATTTCATGCCACGATTATCCTGGCCAAAAATATCCCGAATTACGATTTTATCCCGGTTAGTAACAATCCCAATAACAACTCTGGTTTCTAGCTCAAAATGGCTCATCGGATATTCTTCCATTACATAAATATTGTTCTTGTGCATTTAAAAAGCCATTACAATAAAATAATATCAAAGAAGGTTTTTAATAATTGACTAATACTATAATAATATGTAAATCTTTAAATGTACAGGTGCTGGTCATAAAATTAGAATATCATCAAAAAATTTATTTATTTCAGTAATTCCATTCAAAAAGTGAAACTTGTATAATGTATACATTCATTCCACACAGACTGATATATTTCAAGTGTTTATTTGTTTTAATTTTGATGATTATAACTGACAACTAATGAAAACCCCAAATTCAGTATCTCAGAAAATTAGAATATTACTTAAGACCAATACAAAAAAGGATTTTTAGAAAC
>JACXGI010005814.1:25208-45147 GCA_016801175.1 Esox masquinongy
AGATGACATGGCACCCCAAACCATCACTGACTGTGGAAACTTTACACTGGACTTCAAGCAACGTGGATTCTGTGCCTCTCCTCTCTTCCTCCAGACTCTGGGACCTTGATTTCCAAAGGAAATGCAAAATTTACTTTCATCAGAGAACATAACTTTGGACCACTCAGCAGCAGTCCAGTCCTTTTTGTCTTTAACCCAGCCGAGACGCTTCTGACGCTGTGTCTTGTTCAAGAGTGGCTTGACACAAGGAATCCGACAGCTGAAACCCATGTCTTGCATACGTCTGTGCGTGGTGGTTCTTGAAGCACTGACTCCAGCTGCAGTCCGCTCTTTGTGCATCTCCCCCACATTTTTGAATGAGTTTTGTTTCATAATCCTCTCCAGGGTGCGGTTATCCCTATTGCTTGTACACTTTTTTCTACCACATCTTTTACTTCCCTTCGCCTCTCTATTAATGAGCTTAGACACAGAGCTCTGTGAACAGCTAGCCTCTTTAGCAATGACCTTTTGTGTCTTGCCCTCCTTGTGCAAGGTGTCAATGGTCGTCTTTTGGACAGCTGTCAAGTCAGCATTCTTCCCCATGATTGTGTAGCCTACAGAACTAGACTGAGAGACCATTTAAAGGCCTTTGCAGGTGTTTTGAGTTAATTAGCTGATTAGAGTGTGGCACCAGGTGTCTTCAATATTGAACCTATTCACAATATTCTAATTTTCTGAGATACTGAATTTGGGGTTTTCATTAGTTGTTAGTTATAATCATCAAAATTAAAAGAAATAAAGACTTGAAATATATCAGTCTGTGTGGAATGAATGTATACATTATACAAGTTTCACTTTTGAATGGAATTACTGAAATAAATCAACTTTTTGATGATATTCTAATTATATGACCAGCACCTGTATATGGTTGCCAGCTTCATTGACAATACATTGCAGATGATGCTTAGTGGCATTTAGAATTGCCATTTGTACTGCCTTCATTGCACATCTGTATGTTACATCTGTAACATAGATTATACTTAACACAAGTACATTTTCTGCCCTCTACTATTTGCAGTTCTTGTTAGATGCTAACTGCATTTCATTGTATTGTATTTGTACTCGTTCAGTGACAATAAAGTTGAATCTAATCTAAAAAAAAAAATACTACCACTACTAAAAAAAAATACTAAGATATGCACTTCACCAGTTAAATAAAATAAGTAGTCAGGAGCACTTCGGTGACTGGCAAGAGATTTTTCATGTCACTTATCTGAGAATCAGGGGTGAAAATAGATTTCATTACCTACCGGTACTGACCTGTGGGTGCATGCACTTCCATGCACATTTTATGTGCCTTATTAGCTAAGGATAGGCCTATTTGATGTGTCGATTCTTTATAACAACATTATAATTCCTTATAACAGCTCCCCGAAAATGATATTCTATTTATCTTCTCTTGTCATTTTCAGTAGGAAAGCGTTAACAAGTAGCCTACAATATAAACAAAATTATAATTAGAAAGATATATGAATAATAATGTATATACTATTAATATTTTCTACAATTTGCACTTTAACAGTTTTTTTTCTGCATGCATCTCTCGTAGCTGGATGTCTTCAAGGATAAATATCATTGGTTTGTTTGAGCTCAATATTGTTTCAACAGCTTATTTTCCACAGTAAAAGAATGGACAGGTATTTGCAAAAGAGGGAAGTGGAGACGTGATCGGAATCTTTTTTTGTAAGCTACTAATTGTATTCTTTGTATCATTCTCCATTGCAATGAATAGCCTAAAACACTGTTAGCTTTGTGTGTGAGGTGATGATAATATAGAAGCACCGTAACTCTTGAGGGACGTTTATTTTAATTAGCCTACTATCAGACACCCCACACACACCTTTATAGCCTACACATGTACACAGGCCAGGTAGACCTAATTCGTGCTCAAGCTCCTATTCAACACATAAATGAAAACACACACATTAGAGGGTGAGCGGGATACGTTTATAATACACACTCTCTTCTTGGCTCCACATTTTAAAACAGGAATGTCTTTATGAAAATACTAAATTGTAGATTGTGAGAAATCTGAGACTGGCCCAGCTATAATAACAAGAAGCCAGGCAAGCCTAGTTCAGCCGGCCCGCAATAATAAGCGTTGATCGTAGCTGCCCTCTCAAGATCTGAACCCAGGTCGCCTGCGTGAAAGGCTGTGTCTTTAACCACTACGCCACAGAGCTAGCCATTTGCTGGGTGTCAGTATAGCATATTGACATTATATAATATTGTCATGCATTAACATCATGTCAAGTTTGAATATTTTGTTAGGGACCATTAAGCATGGTGTTAAACTGAGTTACGTTTCTTATTAAGTTTCCCAGTTAACAATTTTCCGTAGTTACAATGTTGTTACGACGTTATCTGGCGACCGAAATTAGGTAGCAGCAACGTTGTCAGTTACGTTGTCACAACCAGAAAAGTGAAAGTTTCCTTGTTGTAGCTACAACGTAACTAATTGAGGTTGTCAGTTGGTCACTAGCATGTCGTGGCAACGTGATATCTCTAAGGTTGTCGATTGGTAATCGCGAATCCCTGCCATCCAATCCAGTTCACCATTCATTGCCCTTTTTACTCTCACAATTTTTATAGTCATACCTACAGCTAGAATATGTACAGCTAAGTTAATTTCTGCCCATCTTGACAGTTTTCTCCAACCTTGTGTTTACCTGCTCCAACTGTTCCATGAACTCTTAAATGTGCACAACACATTTCAGCAGGGTTCTACACTGACGTTTAGTTTTACTGTGAGGTATTATGCATTTATATTATATATTTATTTTCTCAACCCCTTCCCACATATAATAATGGCAATGCTGTTAGATCATCAGTCCAGACATTTTCTCCTAGCGAAGTACATGACATATCCTGTAATATACAAGAGCCCCAAATGTAGCAAAAAAGTATATGTAGCAAAAAATTTTATATATTTACAGACAAACAACACTTATGTAATTGAAATTTTTTTTTATTTATCACCCACCTCACACTCCCAAGTTGGTCAACAGCACCGAAATTAATATTAGAACTGTGTGGGACTTCTTAAGCATCAGGAAGGATAAAGTAGCAAATCTCATCTAGTTAACTCCAATTAAATTGTAGGTCTTCAATGGCAATAGCCATGATAAACAGTTATTTTTTCCACTAGTAGAGTTTTTGAATTATATGAATTATAAATTTAAACAAACAATTAATATTATCCAACTTAAAAAATACAATCACACAAGCAAAGACAGACACTTCACTCTTCCTTGTTGTCAGAAATGTGTCTGAGTGGTCTTCAATTCTATCTTCATCTTCCTCTGCCGTTGGACCTGTTGCTGCACCTGGACATGGACAATGAAAACCAGTTTAAAACCATTATAAAACAGAGTGTCAACCATTTGATTCAATTTGTTCATAATTTTTTCATATCACTTTTACAATTTTGTCAAATATCTTGTTGAATCATTACTTGTGGAACTCATAGTAAAAATCTTTACATTTGAGATCTTGTGAGGTGACTCGATGTTCATCTATGTTTGAAAAAGTTACCAACCAAGCTAGTAAGTAGTTGACTTACTGTACTGTAGCTTGCTAACGTTTGAGCTAACGTTAGTTGGCTTGCTAGACAGTACTGTAATTCGATGGGTACTACCAAAGTGATTTTAGTTATATGACAGATAGTTATCTGCTTTGTAAATAAGTTAAATACGCTTACCTGAGATTCCTTGTCCAGAAATGATGTTGGCTTAACAAACTAAACTGATGTTTGTTTAACGTAGTTGTACAGTACCGTTTGCTAGCTGCAGTAGCTAGTTAGCCAGGTATAACTTAAAAGAAAACTTGCGCTACCTGCATTAGTTAGGTAGGTATATTACAGTACTATAATGTAGGCCACATGACTAAATTAGAAAATAACTAAATTGGAAAATTGCTAGTATAGAAAACAAAAGTATGATTAACATCAATGATTATAACATTTCTAAATAGCAATAACTACTAATGTAGGCTAACCTCAGTAGCAGAAGCGTACTGGTGAAAACTCACAGACATGACTAAATCAGAACATAAATCAGAAATATCTTAAACTGGAGTAAAATAATTGTGCTATAGCCACCGGTTATGTCTGCTGACATACTGTAAACTTTTGACGACTATTTAGGAGTACAAACTACAACGAACAAGAAATGGCGGGACGCTCGAGCTGTGGCACATCTGCGCCTGTAGTTTACAATTTGTGTATGCATTCCGTCTGTGTTGTGGGAGATTATATAGAACTATTTTAATTGGTCTGAATTGCGGTGATTGGGAATTCTTGTGACTTGTTACATTGTCAGTACGTCCTGTAATTACGTTTCTGCTACATCCTGAGCAGGTAAGGAAGATTACCAATTATGTGGTCATTAATTTCCTTCAGATAACGTTGGAGTTACGTAGGATCGTTACCAAACCGGTACGTAAGTAGTTACCTTGTCAGTACGTCAAGTAATTACGCTCCTGCAACGTGCTGAGGAGGTAAGGAAGATTACCAATTATGTGGTCATGCAATTACCTTCGGATAACGTTGCCACAACAGTTTGAGAAGGTAATGTCATGACATTACCAATCCATAACTTCACGGTTGGTTGTGGTTACGTAACTTGTTAGCTGGGTTTACCTCCACCACAAATAGTATCTATGAACTGCATGACTTTTGCCACTGGCCGTTTTAAAAGCTTATTAGCCAGTAATATGTCGCTAGATGCCATTACGCATTGTGTTAAACTTTGTAACGTTTCTTATTAATTTTACCACCACCACAAATAGCATCAGTTAACTGTATGGCTTTTGCCACTGGCTGTTTTAACAGCTTATTAGCCATTCGTGAATGACATTGATACAATAACTACTGTATCAATATAGGTGACGATAACAGACTTTAACATCAAGTGAAAAGACGAGAGAATCGTGTAGCCAGCGAAGTGTTTGACTATCCTGAAGAAATCCTAAAACATAATTCGAAAATCCACCAGAAAAATAGTCGCAATATTACAGTAAACTTGTGATGGCTGTTCTTCTAGCAGCAGGATATTATGCTAGCACCGCTAACTCAGATTTTCATTTTCAAAATAAAAGCAATTATTGAACTATATAAGGCGATATAGTTAACAATCTAGTCTGTCATTTTATGTTTAATGTCCTTTCCAATGTTGTTCTTGTCTGTTGTTTTTTTAAATGCTAGATTGTTAACTATATGGCCTTATACATTTCAATTATGGCTTTTATTGTGATAATCAAAATCTGAGTGCTGCCAGCATTACATCCTCCTGCTAAAATAACGCTAATGAAGCCTCGTTTGGCCATCACTAAAGTAAACAGTTTCATTTTAGGCTTCCCGTAGCTACAGAAGTTTGTAGCCAGCGATTTTTTTGTCTATTCTGAACAAATCCTTTTTTACCACTGGCCGTTTTAACAGCTAATTAGCCACTGAGTGACATTGAATGACATTGAGTATCTATCAATATAGGTGCCGATAACTGACTTTAGGTGACGATAACTGACTTTTGTCAAGTGAAAAGACGAGAGAATCGTGTAAGCAGCGAGGTGTTTGTCTATCCTTAACAAATCCCAATATCCACCAGCACTGTTTTATTTTAGGCTTCCTATTATGTACCTACATAAGGTTATAGCCAGCAAAGTTTTTGTCTGTCCGGAACGTCAGGCATAATGTGTTTAGACTGTTGCGAGAGTCGAACTCGGGACCTGTTGTTCCATATACCGCGTCTCTAACCACTATGCAATTTAACAAGGGGTAGTCATTCAGTTAGTCAGGGACGGCTGGACTCATTCACTCAGTAAGAGACATTCGCTCTTCTAGGCCGGCTCCGCTTACGTGGTCCGGCAAAAAATGCAGGTGCAACATCAATGGCCACAGCAAGACAGGTTAAAAGAATTTAGCGGATTTAATGCAGCCTTTTTGTTTTTGTGACACACTTCTATCTAGTATCCTAATTATCTGACAAAAATTAAAATCTGATTATCCCTCATCCCTGGCATATTTCGGATTGGATATGGCCGACTTTAGATATCAGTCGGATTGGGTATTGATTTTACAACCAATCCGACGGATGTTTTGGGTATCGGATAAAAACGTCATGGATACAGTTCTATTTCGTGAAGCTTTGCCCATAGGGGCTTCACTCCTATTGGTTTACCCCTCTGCCCAATAAGCAGTCACTGAAAATTTCAAACCCCGCTCAGTCTCCCTTTTTTCTTCACGAGAAAAGTTTATTAAGTATGCAGTCGGTGATTTCTACAGAGCCAAGGATGGCTTCACCATCTTCAACCGCTGGAGCGGTTTCTGCTGTGTCAGCGCCGCCCCGGGCATCGACTTCATTGTCAGCGTGACAGTGTAGTGAGCTCGGCGCGGCGGTCGACACGGACACACTTTGCTGTGCGTGTTTGGGACCGCTGCATGCTCACAACGGTGCTATAGAGGAGCCGGTGTGCACCGCCTGCGCCGTCCTCCCTTTACAGGTGAGGATGGACAGGCTGGCGTACTTCGCTGAGGAGGTCGCTCTCGCTGACGTCCTCCCTTCTCCGATCCGGGGAGGACTCCTTCGAGGAGGAGTCGGTGTCAGAGGGAGAGGTTACCGGCCCGGCTATGGCTCCGCCCACCTCCAGAACTGTTCTCCCCCGTTCGGCTGAGCGGGTGCGGAGTTGTTCAGCCTCTTCCTCTTTGGAGGAGGAGGCCGCCACCCCGAAGGACAGGAGCGTCGACCCCCTGGCGGTGAAGGAGGACTTTTTCTCTGCCATCTCTGTTGCTGCACGGCGCCTGCGCATCCCGATGCCAGTGCCTGCGTCTGAGGAGGGGCATGACCTCTTTGAGACCGCCTGCTGGACACGGGCGCGCTGCTTGACGCCGACCGCGTCGCCGGAGGTCCCTTCTCTGCGCAAATATGGAGAAGAAGTGTGGGGGCCCCCTTCATGACTCGGGGCACGGGGAAGTCTCACCTCGCCTTCATCTCGGTGGAAGGGTGGCTGGAGACGCTGAGCAAGGGCATTCCACCTCTGGAGGACACCCTGGCTACTTCCCTGGTCCCTAACCTGAGCACCTGGAGCGACAAGCGCCCGGCACTACCGTCTGTGAAGGACTGTGTCTCCGCCAGCTTGGCGGACAAGTAGTACGCTTTGTTGGTGCAGTCCCTTGTGGCCTGCAACAACGTGGGCCTCCTGGCGGCGGCTGTGGCCAGTATGACCGGGGGTCGCACTTCGCTGTCTCTGGTGGAGGTGACTCCTCCGAGGTCGTCTTCTCCTCCTCCTGCCCGCCGTCAGAATGAGGGCGGCTGGAAGGTCCCTCCGTTCAAGCGGTGCCATACCTGACATTTTGGGGTGGAGTGTCCCTCGGACGCTACCCCACCCTGTGTGCGTTTGGTGGGGAGCTCCTCTTTGTTGGTATATAAAGTGTGTTCACCTTATTTATCGGTGAGTGAGCCTTCATTGCAGACGACTGTTGCATGTACAGATAGGCCAGTTGAGCGGTCTCCCTGCCCTCAGTCCCTGACTGAGGGCGGTGGTCTCCGACTCCATGAGTCCGTGGCTCCCTCTACTGCCGCCGCCGAGGTGGCTGGCGGTGGGGGGAGCCCAGGAAGGGTTCTGTGGGGCGAGGAGAAGTTCTCTGCTCGCCCTACTAGGGTAACAGGCCAGTTGTACTCGACTGCGCCGCCTGCTGGAGCCTCTATCTCCCTGGTTATGCCTGTAACTGATAAGGAGATGGACAGCTCGGCCCAGGTGGCGCATGCGTCTTCCTCTCCCTTTCGGGTTGGCCCCACCTTGGGCGGGGTGGCTGTTTGCGGATGGCCCACCCGCGGCAGTCGGGGCTACGGGAGCTTACAGTTAATGGCTAGCCACAGCTCCTCAGCTGCGCGCTCGTCAGCTGTATCTGTTCTACTCAGAGTGGTGTCGTCTGTGCACACTGCCGAGCTGGTTGGACAAAACACTGAGAAAGGGTTATGCGCTGCAGTTTCACTGCCCAACTCCCCCATTCTCAGGGGTTGTGGAGACGGTGATGGCGTCTCCAGTGACGGTCGCTGCCCTGCAGGGGGAGATTGCGGACCTTCTGGAAAAGGAGGCTGTGTCGTGTTGTGGAAAATTGTTCCCCTTTTTCCCACCAACATTTTCAAACAACTTAGGAGTTTGTGAATTCAATAGTAGACTTTATTTAAGGTAATAAAGCTGTGCTGATCTGCAGAGCAACCAACCCATGATGGTCTGCAGAACAACCGACTTCCAAACCTCAGAAACACACATTTATACAGTATGGTTATACAATGATATTAGCTCCTCCCATTATGCTAATTTCCAGACGGATCCTTCTCTAATCTTCCACCAACCCTCTGGGATCCGCCCCCCAAAACCTCTGTTGGGAATATGGGTGGCGTGATGGTGACGTGATTTCTCACATTCTCCCAAGATTTTGCCAAGAGATTCAAGGACAAGCCACAGGTCCTTCTGTCCTCAATATGAGATATCAACAACCACTCATTGCACTGACCATGAGAACTGTAGTCGAGCCAGAGCAAGAGTGCAGTTCATCACTCTCTCTTATCAATTAAATGTGGAAAAATCAAAGTAGTAGACATTCTGTCTACTCTTCATCAGGTTAATGTGAAATACCAACATTTTATGAAAATATCCCTACAGTCGCTAGTCCCGTTGGAGCAGAGGGAGAAGGGGTTTTATTCCCCTTACTTCCTGGTGCCCTAGAAAACGGGAGGCATGAGGCCGATTCTCGACCTGTGCGTTTTAAACAAATGCGTGTCGAAGAGGCCGTTTCACATGCTCACGACGAAACGTCTTTTGGAGTGCGTGCACCCAGGGGATTTTTGCGTAAGCATCGATCTGAAGGACGCTTACTTCCATGTCCCAATCCTACCCCGCCACAGGAAGTTCCTGTGGTTTGCCTTTCAGGTCCAGGCGTACGAGTACATGCGGGTTCCGTTCGGGTACGTGTTGGCCCCCCGCACTTTCACCAAGTGCGTGGAGGCGGCATTGGGACCACTGTGGTGTCAGGGGGTCAGAGTCCTGGCCTACCTGGACGACCTTTTGGTTCTGGAGCACTCAGCGGAACAGGCCCGGGTTCACACGTTCAGGTTGGTGAGTCAGCTCACTCACTTGGGTTTCGGGGTGAACTGGAAAAAGAGCGCTCCTCAGTCCAACCAACTGGTGGTGTTTCTGGGGCTCCAGTTATCGGGGTCTATGGGGGCGCGCGGATAGAGGCTACTCTATGGGCCCTGGCCCACGTCCGGCCGTTGCGTACAGTGTCGTTTTTTTCGGTCATGTCACTGCTGGGCTTGATGTCATCAGCCCACACGGTGGTCCCATTGGGCCTGTTGCGCATGCGGGGCCTACAGCGCTGGTTCGCACGTCTCCTGTTGGATCCTGTGCGTCACCGGCGGTGGTTGCTCAAGGTCCCAAGCTCTCTGGAGTTGGACCTCGCGTACTGGAGGGACCCATGAACTCTGCTACGGGGTGTTCCCATGGGCAGAGTGTCGGTACCGGTTCCGGTATTTACGGACGTGTGCCTGGCGGGCTGGGGCGGGATGTGCCAGTGGTATTCAGTCAAAGGGGTGTGGTCTCCGTCGGAGTGCCACATCAACTGGCTGGAGTTGGACACAATCAGGTGCGTGCTGCTGCACTTGGATCTGTTGGTGTGGTCAGACAATCACACGGCGGTTGCGTACGTAAACAGGCAGGGCGGGGTCAGGTCTCTGCCCCTCCACCTGTTGGCGGTTCAGATTTGGGAATGGGCACAGGTGCACCTCAGGTCTCTGAGGGCTCTGCACATTCCCGGAGAGCTCAAAGTGGGCGCGGACTTGCTGTCTCTGGGAGGTCCCTGGGACGACGAGTGGCGTCTTCATCCCAACATTGTAGTTGAGGTCTGGAGACGCTTCGGGAAGGTGCAGGTGGATATGTTCGCGTCCTGGGAGGACATGCACTGCCCTCTGCGGTTTTCTCTTCGTGCACAAGACAGGCCACGGTTGGGCGTGGATGCGTTGGCTCACTGGCCGTGGCCGAGAGTGTTGCTGTACGCGTTTCCCCCTCTCCAGTGTATTCTCCCTGTTATGTCTCGGGTGCAGACGGAGGGGCTGTCGCTCATCCTGATCGCCCCTTTTCACCCGGGTGCCCTGTGGTTTGCGGAGGCGGCCCAGATGGTGGTGGGAACGCCTTGGCCGATCCCTTACCGCTACGGGGTGTTGACACAAGCAAACGGCTCGATCGGGGCGTTCCCTGTGTTACGGGCCTGACTCCTGAGAGATCCAGGCTGCTGCGGCGGGGTCTGACCGAGAAGGTCGTCGCGACCATTCAGGGTGCGAGAGCGGCGTCCACGTCGGCTAGCTATACCAGTCATTGGAGGATCTTTGCCCGCTGGTGCAAGGGCGCGGGGGTTGACCCCCTTTGTTGTGACATAGGCAAGTGTCCTGTCATTCCTGCAATGTCTATTTGATCAGCAAACATCTCCTGGCACACTCAAGGTGTACGCATGTACGATCTCAGCGTGTCATGAAGGGTTCAATGGAGTGTCTGTGTTTAGTCATCTATTGGTGAAATGGTTTCTGGTCGGGTCCCCCGTCTCCGGCCGGTGGCTCGGCGGACGTTGCCACTTTGGTTCTGACTTTGGTTCTGACTTTGACTTTGGTTCTGGAGGCGCTGTGCGGTGCGCCGTTCGAACCTATTGATCAGATACCGTTGAGGATTTTATCCCTTAAGACGGTGCTCTTGTTGGCCCTGACACCTGCTAAGCGGGTCAGTGACATTTGTGCGCTGTCAACGCAGCCTGGCTGTCTTGCCATCAACGGCGATGGCAGCAGGGCTGTGTTACCCCCTAACCAGGCCTTTCTGCCCAAGGTGATCGAGTTGTCATTTCGTTCCATGAAGATGGTACTGTGGGCGTTTTCTCCCCCTCCCCATGCGTGAGCAAGGGAGGAGAGGTTGCATACCCTGTGCTCGGTGCGCGCTTTGGCACAGTATGTGCAGCGCACGATGCGGACCACGCCCCAGCTCTTTGTGTGTTACGGGGGCCCCAAGGTGTGTCAGCCGTTGTCGAAACAGCGTCTGTCTCACTGGTTGTGTGAGGCAAATGATCTGGCCTAGGTGTCACGTGGCACTCCTATGCCTAGGGGGTTTGGGGCGCACTTCACACGTGGGGTGGCGGCCTCGGCCGCCCTGTTCAGAGGCGTGGGGGTGGAGGACATTTGTGTGGCGGCGTCTTGGGGGACGTCTTCGCCTTTTGTCCGCTTTTACAGGGTCTCTGCGTGTTTTTTGGGCTGGCCTTGGACGCTTCAATTCAGTTCTTACTGATTGAGGAGGTACCGGATGGGTTGGTGCCGTGTGTGCATTCGTTTGGGCTGTTTGTCAGTGCGTAAACGTTTGTGACAGTGATTGAGCGGGATGGAAGCGGCTCAGTGGCGAGGTTGGTATCCTGTTCCTGAGCCGTCCTGTTGGGCACTTGTCTCTTGGTGAGGTTGGTGACCGGCAGGGAGTATATCTTGGGCTCGCTCGCTTTGCCCTAAACCAATAGGAGCGAAGCCCCTATGGGCAAAGCTTCACAAAATGGAACGATAGTTACTTTTGTAACTCCAGTTCTATGAGTGGAGCGTCGCCCATAGGGTTCATGCCCTGACCGGTCTCTGACTGCTTTTCTCATGAAGAAAGGTATGTCAGGAGACTGAGCGGGGTGTGAAACCCCTTCTTATAGCCATGGGGCAGATGGCCATGAGCGGGGTGATTTGCATATTTACATTTTCAGTGACTGCCTATTGGGCAGAGAGGTAAACAAATAGGAGCAAAGCCCCTATGGGCAACGCTCCACTCATAGAACTGGAGTTACGAAAGTAACTATCCTTCAGCAGGGATATATATTTTGTGATCCTACTAAGACCTCGACCTTAGGACACTTTCTTGGTGGACAGTGATGCACATTCAAGTGGTTCTAAGACGTTTGTTCTTGCGCATCCTCCGGGAAGAGAAAATAGTAGGCTGATGGAAATAATGGGTCTTTTCGTAATTTAAGATTGCATTCTTGCAATGGAGAATTTGGAGAACGTTTTTTTTAGTAAAATCTATACAATATGCGCTCCACCAGTTAAATAAAACAAGTAGTCAGGAACACTTCGGTGACTAGCAAGAGCTTTTTCAAGTCACTCCTCTGCAGTTCAGAGGTGAAAACAGATTTCATTTCTTACGGCTACTGACCTGTGGGTGCATGAACGTCCGTGCGTATTTTATGTGCCTTATTAGCTCACGATAGGCCTATTTGATATGCCGATTCTTCATAATAACATTATAATTCATTATATCAGCTCCCAGTTATGTTGTGTGCATCATGTATTGTGCAGATCATGTAGATAGTCAATGTTATTTTGCCCCATGCAAATGACATTCTATTTGTCTTCTGTCACTTTCAGTAGGAAAGCGTTAATAATTAGCCTACAATATAAACAAAATTATAATTAGATAATCGAAAGAGATGTGTATAATGTATATCTTATTCATATTTTCTACAATGTGCATTTTATTAACAGGTTTTTTCTGCATGCATCGTAGCTGCATGTCTTCTAGGATATCTTTTTTTTTTTTAGCTCAACATTGTTCCAACTGCTTATTTTCCGTGGATGGACAGGTATTTGCATATAGTGGGAAGTGGAGACATGATCAGAAGCTTTTTTTGTAGACTACTAATTGTAGTGGTTAGACTTGGAATTGGAAAACTAGTTTATTCTTTATATCATTGCAATACAATCCCAACTCATAACGACATGTAAGAATTTAATTTAGATTTTATTTTCTTCTATTCGCGCTAGCAGAGCCATTTGGCTTCATTGACCATACATTGAAGGCGTAGTTTAGTGGCGTAGTACAACGTGAGGTGAGATGTGCGCTCCACTTGTAAAATAGAACAAGCAGTCAGGGAAAATTCAGCCACTGGCAGAACTTTTTCAAGTTACTCATGTGAGGATTATCCCAATTTATAATTATCCCAATTATGGAATTTCTCCACGATTTCATAATCGTGAGTATTTTCAATCGCGATTAGTACTAAAATCGTCCCTTCCCATCCCTGAATAGGAATATCATTTTATAAACACCTTTTTGAAGTCAGCTGTTGATTAATTTAATAATTGGATATACAACATTTTGTACTTATAATTACTCTATAACTGTTACATGCCTTGTCCATCTGGATAAGTGTCAACTGAGTTACTCGAATGTATGTGAATGTTTACAATTATCTTTCCTCAACTAAGCATATAAGTAGGACACAAGTTTACCTCACAAGTTGAAGAAAAATCGTCTGGTCCCCGATATGTCCCATATTTTGCCCCACCACTTTTGGACTTGTGGTGCACCTCTGGTATGTTGACCCTGCTTTCTGAAATACCCCCAAAATCTCTGCTGTCCAATCACATATTTTTCATCTGAAAACTGCCATAAATACTAAACACTACAAACTGATATAATTGGTTAGTGCATTATCCGCGCGAACCTTTTTTATTCAGCAAAATCCCAATTTTTTGGGGCGATTTTAGACCATGGTCAGAAGAGTGGATCTGGAGTCTTACTTTTGCAGATTTTATGTGCTTACGAGGTCAATCATTTAAGGCAAGGAAAATATAAAATTGCTCATTACAATGTTTTACTAATAGTGTCACTAGGTAGATTAAATAGTTTTAATCTATCTATTTTTGGTGCTGAATGACTACCAGTTGGACGTTTGCTATATTTGGCTTGACGGAAGCTATTTGGCCTGCTCTAGTAGCTACCCACTGACACAGATTGTAAATGAATATGTGGCTGTTTCTCTATATATGACAATGTAAATGAACAAAAATAGTTTGTGCACGGCAATGGGGCGATAACAAAGCTACGTTTGTCACTATTTTGAGCAAGTAAATACACTAAACTTAGCCAATTAGATACCGTAGCCGAGCCAGAATGGGAGATAATTCACTGTTTCAGTGCTGGCTTGCTAGTAAATCGTCCATCTAACATTTTGCATATCTAACTTATGAGGTATGTATCATGTGATTTTGTCAAAATTATGTAAATATTGTTGTAGAAAAAGCATGTCTGATTATACATAACTAGCTGCCATCAATGTAAAAAATATCTACAAACAAGGCAAAAGGTGCTGTCATCAGTCTGACATGGTTTTCCACCCTGGCCATTATATTTCTACTACAGTATGGCACTGTTACTGCCCTTAGTTTACTATTACATTACTAAATCTAAATGGTTTTTATAATAATGGCATTATGTTGTTGTCCTCTACTGTATCACTTTACCTGATGTTTGGATCCATATGATATTTAAAGGATAGTTTAAGGAATATATGAAAATGTTTTAAGTAAGTCTTTGTTTATAGTATGTATAGTATGTGTTATGGATTTATGAAACAATGAAACTAAAGTGTATTGTTATATTTTGTACATGTAGGTAAAGATGGATGGAGATGAAGGTGTTGACGCTTGCTTACTAGTGTATGCAGAGGAAGAGGTCACTGACATCCAACTGATGGCTGACTGCCTGTCTTCCCCCACTCCCTAGGTCTGCCAGCTACCCAGCATCTCTTCCTGGCCTCCCATTGCCCCTTCCAAGACCAACTACACCCTCGCCTCACCTCATCTACCTCAACTCCTTCTGGTCTTTTCTTTTATCTTTCCATTGGTTCTGCTTCCTACCAGCCATCAGCACCGAAACAAGTACTTCATACTCAGTAAGTTTTGAGAACTGCAGCTCCTGCATGTTCCTCACACTTGTATGTTTTCCTTTCCTTATCACGTACATCCTGTATGGCAGCCTATCAGCATATTGGATTCATTACTCTCATGGCTTTGACATGTTTAGGCCTTGTAAAACTTGGAAAAAGTGGCTTTTTAAATTTTGTTGGTGAATTAATAGGCTACAGGCCAAGATATATGGATGTTCATAAGAAAGTTGGAAAATACAATACATTTCCTTTAATATAACTATACATGATACATTTGTGACTTTGTTTTTAGATAACGTATTCTATTTTAATATGGTTATGATATTGAGACATATGATATGAGACAATGTATTCCCCAAACATTATTTTAATAATACTTTAACTTGTTTGTATCTATCCTTATTATGGTAGACTAAATGCTATTTGTAAGAGATTTTGTTGATAAGTTGTAATATAATATTTATATAAGAAGGTACTGGTCAGCGAACATTCCATAGAATTAAAAAAATATACCATTGGCCACTTAAATGGCTGTTACAGTAACAGGTATTTCTATTCTGATTTCAGATGTTCAAACCTTACAAAACAAGGAAGATTCAATATACTCTTAACTTTTTATCTATATTCATTAGAAAGTTGTTTAATTGCAGTTGTTTAGGAAAAGAATAATAGATTTTGTCTGAAATATGTATTTCGCAGGTATCATTTCTTAACTGATCACCAGTTCATTGACTGGGTTCCTATAGTGTTTCATATGATTTGAAAGGGCTGTTTCTAAGCTTTCTTTAGATGTATCATGTTTTCAAATAGGATGTTGCCACAACAAATTATACTCATTAATACAACAGCAGCTCTTGATCAATAAAGAAATGGAACATTCTGCTCAGGCTGGAAAGGGTTTTAATAAAAAACGCTGGACAGCAGCAGTTAAGCGCCAAGTTGAAATGGAACAGGGACGCATTGGCAGCTTTTAAGACAATAAAGCAGGACATGCAGTCTGCATCCGCTTTGGGAACACCAGACTATACAAAGCCATTCCTATTGTATGTTGCCAACAGAGACAAGGTATATGCGATAGCAGTTTTGATGCAGGACACCTGTAGTGGCAGGAAGAAACAACCCATTGCATATTATAGCACCTAGTTGGATTCAGTGGCACAAGGATACCCACCCTGCTATCAGTGATTGGCAGCAGTACAGTATGCATACAGTATGATAAAGTCTCTACAATCCCCACGGGGTACCCAGTGATTATCCACACCCATCACAAGGTGGTGGAGTTGATTGAACAAGGGAAATTTGTCTTGACAAATTCAAGATTGTTAGACTATTTGCCTTTGTTGACATATCCTGATGTAACTGTCGAACGATGCATAACGGTGTCATAGAAATCTAAAGTCAGAACCCTTTAAGGCAGGTAAGATAGAGATCAAAATACTATTTAACACAAATACAGTTAAATAAATATTTGCAAATAGAGACAGAAAGACACGTGAAAAGTGTGAAAGGCCAGTACAGAGAAGTTGCGATATAAAAAGATTTTAACCAGTAGTAAGAAGTCAGCTCTTGACAATTCTGGAAGCTCCTCAATCTTTGCACATGCAAATTGGCTCTTAAAAGCGAAAATGTTTTGGGTCCTCTGTGCGTCATTCAAACGACAGATCTAATTTGCACTATTTGGAATTAGTAGGAGCCCACCAAGAGAGAGTGAGTGCACCGGTTACAGGGCTTGTCATTGTTGCCATCTGATTCTGGCGGATATGGATATACGCAGTTTGTTTTGAATTGTTATTCTAAGAGCAATATAAGAAGTGCAGCTGAAGAGTAGGGCTGCACAAATAATTTAAGTCATATTGAAATCACAATTTGAACATGTGCAATTTCTAAACCGCAGAAAGCTGCGATTTTGGCGTTTTATTTTATTTTTACACTCACAAAATAATAGTTTTTACTGGTGTCTGGTGTGTCATGCCATCTTCGCTATAACCATATTCGTACTTGTATAAAAGTTATTAGGAATTGATTTTAGAATCTGTTTGCCTACTTGAAAAAAAAAAGATTTTTAGTATAATAGTTGGAGTCTGTCAAGCGAACAGCACGATAGTGTCAGTCAACACATACAGTGGATATAAAACGTCTACACACCCCTGTGAAAATGCCAGGTTTTTGTGATGTAAAAGAATGAGATAAAGATAAATCATGTCAAAACTTTTTCCACTTTTAATGTGACCCATAACGTGAACAATTCAATTGAAAAACAAACTGAAATATTCGAGGGGGAAAAATAAAAACTTCACAACAATCTGGTTGCATAAGTGTGCACACCCTTAAACTAATATTTTGTTGAAGCACCTTTTGATTTTATTACAGCAGTCAGTCTTTTTGGGTAGGAGTCTATTAGCATGGCACATCTTGACGTGGCAATATTTGCCCACTCTTCTTTGCAAAAGCACTACAAATCTGTCAGATTGCGAGGACATCTCCTGTGCACAGCCCTCTTCAGATCACCCCACAGATGTTCAATTGGATTCAGGTCTGGGGCCATTCCAAAACGTTAATCTAGACTTTTTATATCCACTGTGTATATATTAGCATATCTCATTTACTAACTGTTGATATTTTGCTTTATGTCCTGTTTAATTGCAGACAGTCAGCAAGTGACAAAAAGAAAGCTTTAGCAAAGGCTGACAAAATTCAGAGAAAAAGTTTACATCAACCCAGAACTGCTGGAAGAGTACAAAAGGAAGAGAGAGGTTAGGGGTTGGAGAGGTTACAGCAAGAGTAATTAGCATATATATTTATTCTACAGGAAGCCTATGCCCTCATACCGTGTCTATAGGAAGTCAATACCCTGCAGTGTTAGGAAGTCTTCACGTGTCAACAATGAGGAGGCGACTCAGGGATGCTGGCCTAGGCAGAGTTGCAAAGAAAAAGTCATATCTCAGACTGGCCAATAAAAAATGTAAGATGGGCAAAAGAACACAGACACTGGACAGAGGAAGCACTCTGCCTAGAAGGTCAGAGTCGCCTCTTCACTGTTGACATTGACACTGGTGTTTTGCGGGTACTATTCAATAAAGCTACCATTTGAGAACCTGTGAGGCATCTGTTTCTAAAACTAGACACTCCAATGTATTTGTCCTCTTGCTCAGTTGTGCACCGGGGCCTCCCACTCATTTTTCTATTCTGGTTAGAACTAGTTTGCGCTGTTCTGTGAAGGGAGTAGTACACATCATTGTACAAAATCTTCAGTTTCTGGGGAATTTCTTGCATGGAATATCCTTCATTTCTTAGAACAAGAATGGACTGACAGCTTTCAGAAGAAAGTAATTTGTTTCTGGCCATTTTGAGTCTGTAACCGAACCCACAAACGCTGATGCCGAAGATGCTGACTAATCGAAAGGCCAGTTTTTTGATTCTTTAATCTGTACAACAGTTTTCAGCTTTGCTAACATAATTGCAAAAGGGTTTTCTAATGATCAATTAACCTTTTGAAATGATTAACTTCGATTTGCAAACACAATCTGCCATTGGAACACAAGAGTGATGGTTGCTGATTATGGGCCTCTGTACGCTATGTTTAACCCTGTTTCCAAAAAAGTTGGGACACTGTGTAAATAGTAGAGAATAACAGAATGCAATGATGTGCAAATCATTTAAACACTACATTCAATAGAAAATAGCACAAATTATCAAATGTTGAAATTGGAATTGTTCTTGTTTCTTGAAAAATATATGACCATTTTGTGTTTTTCCAAAAACAATAAAATTTCTCAGTTTCATTATGTGCCTATCCTATATCAAGCAAAAATGGGATAAAAATATGACAAAGGAGACCCTGAACTGTTGAACAGCTGAAATCCTATATCAAGCAAGAATGGGAAAACATTTCACATCTACAGCAACTGGTCTCCTCAGTTCCCAAATGCTTACAGACTATTGTTAAAAGAAGATTTGTTTTAAAAATTTTCAATTACATTTAGGGATAACTGATGTGCACACCATGGCATTCAGGTTTTTTTTTTTTGCATTTTACGCAGGGTCCCAACTTTTTGGAAAACAGGGTTGTAGATTTTCTATTGAAAAGCAACTGTTTCCAGCTGCAATAGTCATATATAACATTAGCAATATCTACACTGTATTTCTGATCAATTTGATGTTATTTTAATGGACAGAATATGTGCTTTTCTTTCGAAAACAAGGACATTTCTATGCGACCCCAAACTTTTGAACGGTGGTGTACCTTGCCAAAGAAATTAATTCACAGTGATTTAGTAACAAATGCATATGAGACACAACCGATCATCATTGGGGGAAAAATAATACCTGCTCCCAAATTAACTGGACTACTTCCATTACTTAGAAGTGTATGTTGTGCACATAATGGTATGCACATTAATATTTGTTTTATTTTTTAGCTGTGGACATTCTACACATCTGTTCTTGTTTGCATGGTTGTTCAGAATTTAGATACCCACACATGAGAAGTATTGACAAATCAGAATGTGGTATTTGATTAGATTAACACTAGAACCGCCACGGGGTAAATTTTACCTGTAGCCGTTTTTCAATTGTACATAAATAAGTTTTAATAAAATATTAAAGTCCTTCAGCCTTTGACTTTTCCTAAAATTGTATTGTGTTGCACTCCCTATTGTTAAATATAATCAAGATAAATCCAGATAAAAATATGGGCATTTATACCTATAACCGCCACAGGGTAAATTTTACCCGTATTAAAAAATTTTTTTTTATTTAATATTATAATTAACTAGGAAACGGCATTCAATGTTTAATCACAAACCGCGCAAAAATAAATGTATATACAGGTGCTGGTCATATAATTAGAATATCATCAAAAAGTTGATTTATTTCAGTAATTCCATTCAAAAAGTGAAACCTGGATAATGTATACATTAATTCCACACAGACTGATATATTTCAAGTGTTTATTCCTTTTAATTTTGATAATTATAACTGACAACTAATGAAAACCCCAAATTCAGTATCTCAGAAAATTAGAATATTGTGAAAAGGTTCAATATTGAAGACACCTGGTGCCACACTCTAATCAGCTAATTAACTCAAAACACCTGCAAAGGCCTTTAAATGGTCTCTCAGTTTAGTTCTGTAGGCTACACAATCATGGGGAAGACTGCTGACTTGACA
>JACXGI010005815.1:0-17962 GCA_016801175.1 Esox masquinongy
GGTTTTGGCAGTAGTGGCATGCTGTGTGATTCCTCTCCTCAGATCATTTTTGACCAAGACTGTCGTATCCCAGATGCCTTTAAGAAGTGTGGACTCCGCTGCTAAGGACATAGAAGTTTTTCCATTGCCGGGTCATCCTGGACAGTATATGGATAAGCATGGACACCCCTGTAATGTTAAGGGAGGGCCTTTGAACTGCTCATACGGAAATCCGGAATGTGAATGGTCACTCAGGCCAGGAGCCGGGTGGGCATGCCTGGACTGGCAGCCGAATGCTAGCTCTGCCGGAAACGTTGCTGTGGTGGCCCCAATGATGGACGTTGACCTAGATAATGGTTCTATAATGAATGGCAGTGTGTTAAACCCAGGCTACGAGGACATGGAACTTCAAGCATGACTAGGAACGAAGCACTACCCATGCCCCTACAGAGAAATCTGGTGTCAATATTGCAGCAAGGGGTATCGTAGGGAGATCAATGGACAAGTATTCGCAGATGGACATGATCATTACCCAGAACCTTATCATTGTGCATTGTGCTAAAGGGGGGATTGCCTACTATGTGCAGAAAAAGATTGTGCTCCGATATAAAGAAGGTTAAGGGCTCCTAGGTGACTGGTAGCCAACTTAGTATGAGGAAATGAATGGTTGGAGATGAAGGTTTTATTACAAGCTTTGTTACCTATACCTATGTTTGATTATCCATGACTGATTATATGTGATTGGTGTGTTGATCTTATATATATATATCATTTATATACATAATCATGTTGGACAACACAGTTGCAAGGCTCTGAAAAATAAGTTGCACATGCTTACACACGTTTGATTGATTGGTTGACAGGGTTGAGAAGTCTTTTACTTCCTCCCAGTCACAGGGGAGGGAGAGGTTTGGCTTCCTAACTCTCTGGCCTGGTGATTGACTGAGGGGATTATTTTTTAGCTGGTGGGGTTGATTTCAACTCTTTTTGCCACAAATGAGTTCCCCTCCTCACTCACCACTTCCAGGTCTAGTTTTTGGGGCTTGTTGAAGCCCCAAAGGGGGGAATATATAGAATATATAACATAATCCACATAATCCTTAAGAGGTTTGACAGAGGATAAATATAGAGGTTTGACATAGGATTGTTTCTGAACTATCATCACCCTTTATAAATGAATGTATAATCAATAGGCACGTGAGTGAGAATACAAATCTCTGAATTATGGTAACAGCAATCAATGTATCTATTTGCAATATATAATATAACATGATTAATGACTGTCTGAATAATCAAGTAAACAATCAAGCAATAATAAATGTATGGGGCCCTAATGGCTCTATTATTTTTATACAAATCCCTGAAGCCTGCGCCACCAATATTTAACAGGGAAAGGATCTTGGAAGGTTGGGAAACAATGGTGGCGGATGGGGAGTAAGACCCGCCCAAGAATTAACATAAGGGGATGGCCAGGAAAATTATACAAGATAACACTGTATAAATATGTGTGTCCCGGGTTGGCCAGACAGTTGTTCCTGCAGGTCAACTCAGCTTTTATGATTGCTCATTAAAAGTCTAAATTGAATCCACAAACTCCTGAGTTATTGCATCTTTTGAGTTGTTGCATCCTTTTTGGCAAGAAGATATATTTTTCCACGACACCATTACATAAAATTGTGATACGGTTGGATGAAGCTAAACTATTTAGTTCAGGTATTTGTTTACATTTAATACTTCCGATCCGGTAGAAACCCTGTTCTCTTTAGTTATCAAGTCTTTGCTGCGACATCACGTTTTTTTCATTTTATCTATTAATGACAATTTTATCCACTTTCATACACCAGCCAGCATTTATCTTAGTTTTCAAAACAACATTTAACACACATAATATAGGTCCAAAATACAGCATACAAAAATCTGAATTCACAACAAGCTTCAATACCCGGAAGTCGCGCATCCACGCGCATACACTCGTGCACACACACACAGACAGGTGTTTACTAACTCACTAACACTACATTTTGCAAGCATCGTTGCCTGTTAAACAATTCTACCAATTTGTAGACAACCTCATCACGTTGATCCCCGTTGTACAATTTCATAAGACACATTTACAAATGTTTTGATTACCTGAAATAACATATCGTATGCTGTCAACTAATCAGCGTTGTTCATACAAATTTAAACTCTACCTTCTGGGTACATTTGTAATGTTTTACTGACTTAAAATACTAATTTTGATTCCACGAATCATCATTGATCATACATACACGTACCAAAGTCATCAGTTTTATTTTTAGCACTATTTCTAACGCATCCATGACACAATCAACCTAGCCATAATGTCTGCCTGACCCAGGTTTAATTTTTCCTTTAGAATATCAACACTGCCCACATGATGTATGCATTAAGTATTACTATTGTGGTTAACTATCCTTGTGTAAAACGTGGTATGTTTATCAACCTGAATGTATTACAGTTTGTGCTAAGGATTATTTCCTATTTTTGTGGGCCATTACAATGGGCAGATCTGATCTTAAGACCCATTTCATGTTAAAACAATAAATGGTCAGAAACTCTCCAAAATCATAAGTCCCAACCCCCTCTTCATATCTTACACAAGAAATTCTATACTTGTTAAATTGCACAAATCCATGCTACACACACATTTTAAAACATGAAAATCAAAACCGGATGGTTATAAACCATCTGTTACATACCCACTTATGTTAACATCGATTGCCTGTGGGATAAAACATTACAGAACACTGGCACCCTTTTGCTGAACACCAAACATCACACTACTTATCGTAACATCGAACGTCTGGGGAATTTAACATTCCCGAACTCTGGCGCCCTATTGTTAAACATTGGATTTATCGTAACATCGAATTTCTGGTGAATTTAACCCTTAAGTTATTTTAGGGTCAAATTGACCCGTTTTAAGATTTCGATTTGTCTGAAATACAATTTAGGTTGTTTTGATCTGCATGAAACTTGATGATATCCTCAATATTGTGTTTATGAACATATAAAACGAAAGGCGACCAAATTTAACAGTTTCAAGGGCCTCTAAAAAAATTGTTGCATTCGTAACATTAGGGTCAAAATGACCCGGTGGTGGAGAATAGATGAAAATGCTTGTTGAAAATCCTGCTGAGTGCAGATAGAGAGTGGAAACTACACCTCACTACACCTTACTACACCTTACTATACGTCTCCTCAATACACACACACACACACACACACACACACACACACCATGCCTGCCATGGTCAGTGTTTGTTGCAGTACTTCTACCAGGTCATATGAGGTGAAGAATTGTCACATGTTAGAGATACCATAACAATATCAACCATAACAATATCAATATCAATCAACCATAACAATATGACCACCTGCCTAATATTGTGTAGATCCCCCTTTTGGGTCCCCCATCCACATGAATGACAGGACCCAAGGTTTCCCAGTGTCCAATGCCCAAAGCATCACACTGCTTCCGCTGGCTTGCCTCCTTCCCATAGTGCATCGTGGTGCCATGTGTTCTCCAAGTAAGCAACGCGCACACACCCGGCCATCCATGTGATGTAAAAGAAAACGTGATTCATCAGACCAGGCCACCTTCTTCCATTGCTCCGTGGTCCAGAGCTGATGCTCACGTGCCCATTGTAGGCGCTTCCTCTAAAATAGTTCAATTCAATAACTGTGACACAAGACCAGCACGTCGTGTGAGAGACAAACAGCACGTGGTGTGAGAGCCTTCCCAGAAACCTCTCCTCTGTGAACATCGTCATGGCTTATTGTGCAGAGATGACCAGCCCTGCTCCATCTGATTCCCTAACATTCGATTTGTGTGTAACATGTTTTGACCCGGAACACTGATGTTATCACTATGGTCATAATATCTATACATTATTTTAAGCAGAACATTGTCTAGAAAATTAAAAAGTACTGGTCAGTTTTTCCCATCATAGCAAATAGAGATACCTTTTTTGGGGGGGTAAAAAACGAGTGTTCATCATATGGTAAATGTGGTCTAAATGGACTATATAGTAAAATAAAACTAGTAAATGTTGTAATATATATGAGTAATGAGTTGGTTATGGATGTCAAACACATTTGTTTGCAGCTAAAATATCAATAGTGAGTACTGGGTAGTGATTTTACACACCGGGTCAATTTGACCCACTAACATAATGTAACCAAAATGTTAACAGAACACAAGGGTTAACAACCCCAGAACCCTGGAGCCCTATTGTTAAACATCAAAGCCATAAATTACATAAAACACACCCCCCATACCATATTTCATCCCCCGGACATGCATACGTCATGCAGGAAGTTACAACCCCTAAAATACGTCACACTGGAAGTACCACCCCGGGACATACGTCACATTGGAAGTCCCACCTACCAAATCGGAAGTCCCGCCCACACACTGAAAGTCCCGCCTACTGTCAATCAATCATCCAAAAGTGATATAATATGCCCTATATTAACTACTTACCCCCCCCCCAGATCAACATCCAGTTACAGGTATAGAACCATCAACAGGACTTACGACATTGACTCTCTTCTTCCATGTGTCTTATGTCCATTCACATGCCTTTCATTTTCTCAGTGAGCCCGTCCACAGCACTGTAGATGCCATTACTGGGAGTCAGACTCTGACTGAACCACTGCCATACTCTGGTCACACTCCGAGGAGACCACCATACAGTCCAGTCTAAAGGTCTCTCTATATTTTCACACTGACCTGAGACAATCAATGCCACTTTTTGATCGTTTCCATTCAAATGCACAGCACCGTGTCACAAGATCTGTAAACACTTCCTGGAAGCAGAAAATGTCCCAGTTCTTCCACGTCTCCATAGTCACCAGACATGTCACCAATTAAGCATGTTTGGAATGTTCAGGATCCACATGTACAACAGTCAGGGGCACCGTATTGGGGGGGTTAGGATGATTCTTAGGGCCCGTGACTGACAGGGTTAGGGTTAAAAATTATTGGAACATTAGGTAAAACAATTCTTTACATTATTAAAACATTACATTGTTATTTAAAAAGTTACATTATTAACCTATCCACCTATCCTATTTTCTTGTTTTTTGCAGAAAGTAAACATCCAGAGAGTCTCTGTATAGTGCATTGTGCACCACCCCCCCCCACATTAAATGGTTCGGCCCTGTCTCGAAACCATGTGCGAATGGTACTTGCAAATAGTGAATTGCGAGTGAGGAGTGCCGGTGGGGCACCAAGGATGTCTCCGCTTAATTGAAGAAAAATCCTGTTTAACACAGTCTTTTATGCCAGGACACATAGGAGGTGGCCAGTGGTCATAACCAACCATGACACAGTCCAATACCCTCCAATAAGAAAGGTTTATCCTACAAAAGACCCTTGTATGGTAAAACCAATGATCAGTGGGCCTATACACAGAGCCTATGTCAGTCACATGGGCAACTCCTTGCAGGAGGTTATGGACAGGATGTGTGGGGCCCATCAGTAACAGGCATCACGTCCTATGTATTGTCCTTTGTTCAGAGTTAGTTAGCACATCTGTGTTGTGTTAAGTTTCTCATGCCCATTTCCTCTCAGTGTGCATAATCATAAGGCAGCTTCAGGTAAAATGGGCCAAAAAAGAGATTTAACTGACACTGAA
This sequence comes from Esox masquinongy, assembly GCA_016801175.1. Taxonomy (NCBI): domain Eukaryota; kingdom Metazoa; phylum Chordata; class Actinopteri; order Esociformes; family Esocidae; genus Esox; species Esox masquinongy. The sequence continues at coordinate 5,643 of JACXGI010005815.1, forward strand.
AAGTCAAAAATTGTGAAATGCTTTTCGAACGGATAAACACTCTTAATAGTTAAAATAGCTAAAATATTGAGGCGTGACCACCGGACAATCAAAGGTTTTGTTGCGAATAGTTAACTGGGGTGCAAAAAGTGCATTGATAAGAAAAGACACAAATTAACTGCAAAAGATTGGAGAAGAATTAAGTGTGAAGCTACCAGGAACCCATTATCATCCAGTGCCATCATATTCCAGAACTGCAACTTACCTGGAGTGTCCAGAAGTACAAGGTGTCAAGTGCTCAGAGACATGGCCAAGGTCAAGAAAGCTGAAACACGACCAGCACTGACTAAGATTCGAAATGTACAGTATAGATTGGGCAAAGAAATACCTGAAGACAGATTTTTCAAAGGATTTATGGACAGAGAAATGAGATTGACTCGTAATGGACCAGATGGATGGGCCTGTGGCTGGATCACTAAATGGACACGGCACCACTTCAGTCAGGCGCCAGCCAAGTGGAGGAGGGGTACTGGTATGGCCTGTTATCATTAAGGATGAGATAGTTGGACCTTTTTGGGTTGAAGATGGACTGAAACGCAACTCCCAAACCAGTTTCTGGAAGATACTTTTTTCAAACAGTGGTACAGGAAGGAGTCCTCAGCATTCAAGAAGGCCATGTTTTTTATGCAGGACAATGCTCCATTACATGCATCCAAGTACTCCACTGCTTGATGCCCAAAGGGCCACAAAGATGCCCAAATAATGACATGGCCCCCTTCCTCTCCTGACTTAAATTCTTTTGAGAACTTGTGGACACTTCTCAAATGTGAGATTTACAGTCAGGGAAGACAATACATCTCTTTGAACAGCATTTGGGAGGCTGTGGTTGCTGCTTCAGCGAAAGTTGATCATGAACAGATCAAGAAACTGACAGACTCCATAGATGGAAGGCTCAAGGCAGTTGTTAAAAAGAAGTGTGGTTATTTTTGTCACTGAATGTTTTTGAAAGGACAACATTTTAAATTTATTGTTATTTTGTGTTCCTTATTTATGACACTTTAAAAATTGAAAATAAACATGTGAGTTGGGAGAAAGATATTCTTTAATTAGTTGCTTAACAATTCTGCACACCAATTGTTGACTAATAATTCTGAGAGCATTGTGTTTGTTCAAAAATAAAATATATCTTGAGGAATACAATTTGCCTAATTATTGTGCACGCAGTGTAAATGAGTTGTCCCTGCCCCTGCCTGGTGCCAGGCCCAACAGATGCAGCTTCAGGCTCAGCAGCCCTGTCTGTCCATCACCATTCCCCAGAGCCAGCCCTACTCCCAATTGAAAGAGGTGAGCAGCATTGTGCTAAATGTTATGTCAGTTGGCATAATTGCAGGGGGTCCATGGGATTTAAAAAAAAATATATTATGAAAAATAGAAAAATGATTAAATCCTTTTCAATAAGAATTCAAACATTCTATATCATTCTATAGATGATAATATGAATTTATTTAATTTAAGAGGTTAATGTGTACCTTATCTTTATTTATATATTTTTTAAGTTTTTCATTAATGTTCATTTTTCTAGTCAAGACTTGTACCATTAAAAACATTTAGACTGTAAAAGATGTCCTTTAACATATTTCTTATCGAGGGTATCAGTCTTCCATCAAATAGTGAATTCCACTTATAAGAGCTGACGGTGGTGGCTTTGGTGGTAGCGTTCTGGCAACAGCTTGATTCGTGTGCATGCTAATATAAAGAAAAGACTTGCACAGGACTCCACATAGTTACAAATTTCAAAATGTATGGTGTTTATTCCGTTTGCTTCACAGTTAACAGAGTATGTTAAAGAAATCTTCTTAGACAAAGTAAAGTAATTCCAACATATAACTGCAACTATGGTAAGAAAACTGTGTTGATCCGTAGTCCAAAACCCCAGACACCCAATTCATTACAGCAGAACACACAGCTGATAAGTCCAATCACCACCTGTCCTAAAGTGACGGTAACCAAATAAGAAAGATATACAATGACAATGCATCCCATGTCTATACAATGCACACCAATCATAGAGGCTCCTACTACTGTAGTAAAATGTAAGATAGAAATGATAAAATAAATATAATTGATATATTTCTCCACAGAAACAGTTTGGGGAGAAACATTTGGAATCCCAGAAGAGAATTGGGGAGAGTGAAGAAGATTCAGGAGTTGAGACAGGCTGTGGATACTCTGGAGGTGAGTGTTGTGGCTGCTATAAATACATGTACAGGACCAATCAGAAGTTTGGACACACCCACTGAATGGATAAGTGTATCAAAACTTTTGACTGGCACTGAATATTTACATTTACATGCTGTCTGTAATCCTGTTGATAGCAGAGTGAATTAACTTAAAATGGAGCCCCTTCTCTCTCTGTGTCCTAACAGCACTCTGCACAGGCAGCAGTGGAGGACAGTGAGAGGATCTTTACTAAGCTGATTCGCTACATTAAGAAAAGACGCTCTGAGTTGAAGGAGCTGATCAGAGCTCAGGAGAAGGCTGAAGTGAGTCGGGCTAAAGGACACTTGGAACAACTGGAGCAGGAGGTTGCTGAGCTGAGAAGGAGAGATGTTGAGTTGAAGAAGCTCTCACACACAGAGGATCACATCCATTTCCTCCAGGTGACATCACTAACTTACCTTACAATACTCTGTAATGGCTACCTCATGACTTTTCCAGTGAAATGGACTGGAACCTAATTCACTGTCTGTCTATGTCAAAACCTATTGCTTGTTTCCCTCTCTCTGTAGAGTTTCCAGTCTCTGTGTCACTCCTGGATCTGAGGTCTTACCCAGCATCTCTGTTTATCCACACATCTCCTTTGAGCATGTAAATAAATCAGTCTCTGAACTGAAAGATCAAATACAGGATGTATGCAAAAAGGAAATGGACAGAATATCTGGGGAAGGTTGGTCAAAATAATTTTTATAACATTAAACGTAATGTTTTTTACTCATTATAGAACTACATCTAATGTTATACAGCAACCAATATTATTTATGGGAGGACATTATGAAAGCAAATACACAACATTAAAATACTATTGTCACATCTGATTTGCCTGGGTGGGTAACAATTAGACAAAACAGATATGTTCCATATACAGTATGTTGTCATCAATACACTTATTAAAAAGTGGAGGAGTAGAAAAAAGGACAAAAAGAGGAGAAGAAGAAAGGGGGATGCATAAGGAGAGGAGCAGAAGAGTATGAATGACCTCAATACCTTCAGTGAATCAATGTAATTATCAAGTAGAGATCTGAGATCTGTCAACAATCGCTGTCACCATAACATCTTGGTTCTAGTCAGTGACCAATATCAAAGCCATGACAGACTGGCCTGAACCACTGGAACTCATGTACAATTATATAAAAAAGTTGAGATTCCTTCCTGATTTTTTAATCCAGAATCAAACTTATTGAAGCAAGCCAAAGAGAAAAGGTAGGATGAGCAATGACAATGATGGGAGCTTGTCAGCAGAACATAGTTATAAATTAAAATAAAACACTGACCTGAGTAATATTAGATCTTGTACACTTCATTTTGTCATGCTATGTCATTGTTAGAAATCAGCTGTTTCGTATAGTGGTTGAAATAATGATCACGTACCCGGTCGACAAGGGAGAGAGTAATTAAATTATGTATTGCAGCATTCGATTCTATTGTTCATGATGTAACAGATTCAATCTTGTCTTACAACTCAATCTTTTAAACTAATTTCAAAGAAACTTCCAGTTGTACCTCTACTTTACAGACATCGCAGGACAGAATACACATCACAGTACTGTAAGCTCATTGGCTGATTACTGTTGCGCTTTGACTGAACGTGACTTCCTGTGTAGGGATAAACAGATGTTCTGTTGTAAAGTAAATAACAAGCATACATTAATAAACTTCAACATCATGATTTATCTCCATCTTGATTTTACACTAGTTGTTAGTACATAGTATCTTCTAATAGTCCATATGCATAACGGGTAATGGTGTTAAACTAGTTGTTAATACACAGTATCTTCTAATAGCCCATATTCATATGGGTAATGGTATTAAACTAGCTGTTAGTACATGGTATCTTCTTTAAGTCAATATTCATATGGGTAATTGTATTAAACTAGTTGTTAGTAGATGGTATCTTCTTTAAGTCAATATTCATATGGGTAATGGTATTAAACTCGTTAGTAGATGGTATCTTCTAATAGTCCATACTCATATGGGTAATGATATTAAACTAGTTGTTAATACATAGTATCTTCTAATAGTCCATATTCATATGGGTAATGGAATTAAATTAGTTGTTAAGACATAGTATCTTCTAATAGTCCATATTCATATGGGTAATGGTATTAAACTAGTTGTTAGTAGATGGTAACTTTTAACCCTTTCCAGCCTGAGCAGAATGTTCCATTTCATTATTGATAAAGAGCTGCTGTTGTATTAATAAGTATAATTTGGTGTGGCGACACCCTATCTGAAAACATGACACATCTAAAGAAAGCTTAGAAACAGCCCTTTCAAATAATATGAAACACTATAGGAACCCAGTCAAGGAACTGGTGATCAGTTAAGAAACAATGCCTGCGAAATATATATTTCAGACAAAATCTATTATTCTTTTCCCAAACAACTGCCATTTACACAACTTTCTAATGAACATAGATAAAATGTTAGGGTATACTAAATCTTCCTTGTTTTGCAAGGTTTGAACATCTGAAATCAGAATAGAAATACCTGTTACTCTTAACAAGTTACAGCCATTTAAGTGGCCAATGGTATTTTTTTTAATTCTATGGAATGTTCGATGCCCAGTACCTTCTTATCTAAATATTATATTACAACTTACCTTCACCAAAATCTCTTACAAATAGCATTTAGTCTACCATAATAAGGAAAGATATAAACAAGTTAAAATATTATTAAAATAACATTTGGGGAATACATTGTCCCATATCATATGTCTCAATATCATAACCATTTTAAAATAAAATATATTATCTAAAAACAAAGTCATAAATGTATCATATATAGTTATATTAAAGGAAATTGTATTGTATTTTCCAACTTTCTTATGAATCCAATATGCTGACAGGTTGCCATGCAGAATGTATATGATAAGTAAAGGAGAACATACAAGTGTGAGGAACAAGCAGGAGTTGCAGTTCTCAAAACTAGCTGCGTATGAAGTAGTTGTGACGGTGCTGATTGCTGGTTGACCAGCAGTAGCAAGCAGGGCCAATGGGGAGCTAAAAGAAAAGACCAGAAGGAATTGAGGAAGACGAGGCGAGGCAAGGGTGGAGTTGGTCTTGGAAGGGGCAATGGGAGGCCATAGAGAGATGCTGGGTGGCTGGCAGACCTAGGGAGTGGAGGGAGACAGGTGGGCAACCATCAGTTGGATGTCAGTGACCTCTTCCTCTGCATACACTAGTAAGCAAGGATCAACACCTTCATCTCCATCTCCATCCATCTTTACCTACATATACAAAATATAACAATACACTTTAGTTTCATTGTTTCATAAATCCATAACACATACTATAAAAGAAATGACTTACTGAAAACCCTTTTGCAAGTTCTGTATGTCTAACTAGGCTCATATCATTATCATATGGATACAAGCACCAGGGAAAGTGATAGTAGTGGAAAAAAAACTAAAAGACATTATTATAACAATTTAGATTTAGTAATGTAATAGTAAGTAATAGTAAACTAAGTACGGTAACAGTGCCATACTGTAGTAGAAATATAATGGCCTGGATGGAAAACCACGTCAGACAGATGACAGCACCTGTTGCCTGGTTTGTAGATATTTTACATTGATGGCAGCTAGTTATGTATAATCAGACATGCTTTTTCTACAATAATATTTACATCATACTGACAAAATCACATGATACACACCTCATAAATTAGATATGCAAAACATTAGACGGACGATTAACTAGCAAGCCAGCACTGAAGCAGAGTGAATTATCTCCCATTCTGGCTCGGTTTTAGCTTGCGGCTACGGTATCTATTTGGCTAAGTTTAGTGTATTTGCTTGCTCAAACTAGTGACAAACCTAGCTTTGTTATCAACCCATTGCTGTGCACAAACTATTTTTGTTCATTTACATCGTCATATATAGAGAAATAGCCACATATTCATTCAGATCTGTGTAAGTGGGTAGCTAATAGAGCAGGCCAACTAACTTCCGTCAAGCTAATTTAGCAAACGTCAAACTGGTGGTCATTCAGCACCGAAAATCGACTTTATTAAAAAAAACAATTGAATCTATCTAGTGACACTATTAGTAAAACATTGTAATGAGCAATTGTATATTTTCCTTACCTCAAATGATTGACTTCGTTTGCACATCAAATCAGCAAAAGTTAGACTCCAGATCCACTCTCCTGACCGTGGTCTAAAATTGCCTCAGGAAAATGGGGATTTTGCTCCGTCTCATTTAGGAGTCTCATTTAGGAGAACCAATTATATCAATTTGTAACTTATTTGTTCTAGTATTCATGGCAGTTTTCAGATTTAAAATACGTGATTGGACCGCAGAGATATAAAGAGTAAAACCATCGGAATTAGGATTCCGAAATTAGAGCGTTCCGGCTGGAAAGGGTTAAACTAGTTGTTAATACATAGTATCTTCTAATAGTCCATATTCATAATGGGTAATGGTATTAAACTAGTTGTTTGCACATGGTATCTTCTAATAGTCCATATTCATAATGGGAAATGGTATTAAACTAGTTGTTATTACATAGTATCTTCTAATAGTCCATATTCATATGGGTAATGGTATTAAACTAGTTGTTAATACATAGTATCTTCTAATAGTCTATATTCATAATGGGTTATGGTATTAAACTAGTTGTTAATACATAGTATATTCTAATTGTCCATATTCATAATGGGTAATGGCATTAAACTAGTTGTTTGCACATAGTATCTTCTAATAGTCAATATTCATAATGGGAAATGGTATTAAACTAGTTGTTAATGCATAGTATCTTCTAATAGTCCATATTCATAATGGGTAATGGTATTAAACTAGTTGTTAATGCACTGTATCTTCTTATAGAGTTTATTCATAATGGGAAATGGTATTAAACTAGTTGTTAATACATAGTATCTTCTAATAGTCCATATTCATAATTGGTAATGTATTAAACTAGTTGTTAATACATAGTATCTTCTGATAGTCCATATTCATAATGGGTAATGATATTTAACTAGTTCTTAATACATAATATCTTCTAATAGTCCATATTCATATTTGGTAATGTATTAAACTAGTTATTTATACATAGTATCTTCTAATAGTCCATTTTCATATGGGTAATGGTATTAAACTAGTTGTTAATGCATAGTATCTTCTAATAGTCCATATTCATAATGGGTAATGGTATTTAACTAGTTGTTAATACATAGTATCTTCTAATACCCCCTATTCATATGGGTAATGGTATTAAACTAGTTGTTAACACATAGTATCTTCTAATAGTCCATATTCATAATGGGTAATGGTATTAACTTAGTTGATAATACATAGTATCTTCTAATAGTCCATATTCATAATGGGTAATGGTATTAAACTAGTTGTTAATACATAGCATCTTCTAATAGTCCATATTCATATGGGTAATGGTATTAAACTATTTGTTAATACATAGTATCTTCTAATAGTCCCTATTCATATGGGTAATGGTATTAACTTAGTTGTTAATACATAGTATCTTCTAATAGTCCATATTCATAATGGGTAATGGTTTTTAACTAGTTGTTAATACATAGTTTCTTCTAATAGTCCATATTCATAATGGGTAATGTTATTAAACTAGTTGTTAATACATAGTATCTTCTGATAGTCCATATTCATATGGGTAATGGTATTTAACTAGTTGTTAATACATAGTATCTTCTAATAGTCCATATTCATATCGGTAATGGTATTTAACTAGTTGTTAATATATAGTATCTTTTAATAGTCCCTATTCAAATGGGTAATGGTATTAAACTAGATGTAAGTACATAGTATCTTCTAATAGTCCCTATTCATATGGGTAATGGTATTAACTTAGTTGTTAATACATAGTATATTCTAATAGTCCATATTCATAATGGGTATTGGTATTTAACTAGTTGTTAATACATAGTATCTTCTAATAGTCCCTATTCATATGGGTAATGGTATTAACTTAGTTGATAATACAGAGTATCTTCTAATAGTCCATATTCATAATGGATAATGGTATTAAACTAGTTGTTAATACATAGTATCTTCTGATAGTCCATATTCATATGGGTAATGGTATTTAACTAGTTGTTAATACACAGTATCTTCTAATAGTCCATATTCATATTGGTAATGGTATTTAACTAGTTGTTAATACATAGTATCTTTTAATAGTCCCTATTCAAATCGGTAATGGTATTAAACTAGATGTAAGTACATAGTATCTTCTAATAGTCCCTATTCATATGGGTAATGGTATTAACTTAGTTGTTAATACATAGTATATTCTAATTGTCCATATTCATAATGGGTATTGGTATTTAACTAGTTGTTAATACATAGTATCTTCTAATAGTCCCTATTCATATGGGTAATGGTATTAAACTAGTTGTTTGCACATGATATCTTCTAATAGTCAATATTCATAATGGGAAATGGTATTAAACTAGTTGTTAATGCATAGTATCTTCTAATAGTCCATATTCATAATGGGTAATGGTATTAAACTAGTTGTTAATGCACTGTATCTTCTTATAGAGTTTATTCATAATGGGCGATGGTATTAAACTAGTTGTTAATACATAGTATCTTCTAATAGTCCATATTCGTAATTGGTAATGTATTAAACTAGTTTTAATACATAGTATCTTCTAATAGTCCATATTCATATGGGTAATGGTATTAAACTAGTTGTTAATACATAGCATCTTCTAATAGTCCATATTCATATGGGTAATGGTATTAAACTAGTTGTTAATACATAGTATCTTCTAATAGTCCATATTCATATGGGTAATGGTATTAACTTAGTTGTTAATACATAGTATATGCTAATAGTCCATATTCATAATGGGTAATGGTGCTAAACTAGTTGTTAATGCACAGTATCTTCTTATAGTGTTTATTCATAATGGGTAATGGTATTAAATTAGTCGTTAATACATGGTATCTTCTAATAGTCCATATTCATATGGCTAATGGTATTAACTTAGTTGTTAACACATAGTATCTTCTGATAGTCCATATTCATAATGGGTAATGGTATTAAACTAGTTGTTAATACATAGTATCTTCTAATAGTCCATATTCATATGGGTAATGGTATTAACTTAGTTGATAATACAGAGTATCTTCTAATAGTCCATATTCATAATGGGTAATGGTATTAAACTAGTTTTTAATACATAGTATCTTCTGATAGTCCATATTCATATGGGTAATGGTATTTAACTAGTTGTTAATACATAGTATCTTCTAATAGTCCATATTCATATCGGTAATGGTATTTAACTAGTTGTTAATACATAGTATTTTTTAATAGTCCCTATTCATATGGGTAATGGTATTAAACTAGATGTAAGTACATAGTATCTTCTAATAGTCCCTATTCATATGGGTAATGGTACTAACTTAGTTGTTAATACATAGTATATTCTAATAGTCCATATTCATAATGGGTATTGGTATTTAACTAGTTGTTAATACATAGTATCTTCTAATAGTCCCTATTCATATGGGTAATGGTATTAAACTAGTTGTTAATACATAGTATCTTCTAATAGTCTATATTCATAATGGGTTATGGTATTAAACTAGTTGTTAATACATAGTATCTTCTAATTGTCCATATTCATAATGGGTAATGGCATTAAACTAGTTGTTTGCACATAGTATCTTCTAATAGTCAATATTCATAATGGGAAATGGTATTAAACTAGTTGTTAATGCATAGTATCTTCTAATAGTCCATATTCATAATGGGTAATGGTATTAAACTAGTTGTTAATGCATTGTATCTTCTAATAGTCCATATTCATAATTGGTAATGTATTAAACTAGTTGTTAATACATAGTATCTTCTAATAGTCCATTTTCATATGGGTAATGGTATTAAACTAGTTGTTAATGCATAGTATCTTCTAATAGTCCATATTCATAATGGGTAATGGTATTTAACTAGTTGTTAATACATAGTATCTTCTAATTCCCCCTATTCATATGGGTAATGGTATTAAACTAGTTGTTAACACATAGTATCTTCTAATAGTCCATATTCATAATGGGTAATGGTATTAACTTAGTTGATAATACATAGTATCTTCTAATAGTCCATATTCATAATGGGTAATGGTATTAAACTAGTTGTTTGTACATGTTATCTTCTAATAGTCCATATTCTTAATGGGAAATGGTATTAAACTAGTTCTTAGAACATTTGAATCTTATTATAGTCCATATTCATATGGGTTAGGAAGCAGCAAGGAAGCAGCAAGACAACCCCAAAAAAAGGAATGGTTTTGCAGGTGGTGGCCCCAGACAATTGCTCTGTCCTTATCCTTCCTGACTCATTCCTCTGTAGTTTTGAGTTTTGCTAGTGCCCTTGTCACTACTGGTAGCATGAGGTGGTACCTGCAGCCCATTCAGGTTGCACAGGTAGTCCAGCTCCTCCAGAATGACATATCCATACGCACCGTAGCAAGAAGGTGCCTTGTTCTCTTCACGGATGAGAGCAGGTTCACACTGAGCACATGTGACAGATGTAAAAGAGCCTGGAGATGCCATGGCAACATCATCCAACATGACCGGTTTGGCGGTGGATCAGTGACGGTCTGGGGTGGCATATTCTTGGAGGGGCTCACAGACCTCCACGTGGTTGCCAACAGTACCCTGACGGCTGTTAGGTACCGGATGAAATCCTCAGACCCATAGTCAGCCCTGACGCTGGTGCTGAGGGCCCTGGGTTCCTCCTTGTGCAGGACAATGCCCGGCCTCATATGGTCAGTGTGTGTAGGCAGTTCCTGGATGATGAAGGCATTGATGCCATTGATTGGCCCTCACGTTCCCCAGACCTGAATCCAATTGAGAACCTCTGGGACGTTATGTATCGGTGCATCCAACGCCGCCAAGCAGCACCACAGACTGTCCAGAAGTTCACTGATGCCCTGATCCAGCTCTGGATGGAGATCCCCCAGGACACCATCCGCCGTCTCATCAGGAGCATGCCCAGATGTTGTCGGGAGTGCATACAGGCACGTCGGGGCCATACACACTACTGAGTCATATTATGAGTTGCCGTGATGAAATTCACGCAACTTGGAACAGCCTGTGATTGTTTACTTTTTTTTGTGTGTTTGAATCCAGCCCTCAATCGTTTGGTGATTTTGGTTTCCATTAAATGTTGTGACATCATTTTGTTCTCAACTAATTACCCAATGTAGTGGAGATTTTCTTATAGTCCATATTCATATTGGTAATAGTTTTAAACTAGTTGTTAATACATAGTATCTTCTTATAGTCCATTTTCATATGGGTAATGGTATTAAACTAGTTGTTAGTACATGGTATCTTCAAATAGTCCATCTCCCCTCTAGTTTCATGTATGTAGATTACTATTCATGTGTACCTGTGATATATAAGTCTGTCTGTCTCCATAGTGACTACAGTTCAGATTGGACCACCTGCTGAGCCCAAGACCAGAGAGGATTTCTTTATATGTGATGAAATACAGTCAGACTCACACACACAATCACACACGTTGTTTGCACTTCATGTAAACGTACACACACCCATAGACATGCACACATACACTCATAACCATACACAGGTGTAAATTCTGTTTCTTTGCATGTAAGTACAGTCTTACACACACACACAAAGACAGAGAGAGGCAGAGACAGAGACTCTCTCACACACACACACACACATAGAGTTTGAGTTTTAAAACACATTTATTGGTTCCATGAACCCAAAATACAACAGACACTCAAATAACAAACAACAAAAACAAAACCTTAAAAATGTAACACCAATTCAACCTCCACAGAAACAGAGCACAACACACCCCAAACACCCCATAAACTTATGAACTGCCCAAGATGTTGTACCAGACTAGCCAAACTCAACCCTCAATCTCACTGCCAGCATCCCCTCAAACATCCCCACCACATCCACAGATCCCTGTCCTCCAATAAAATGTTTCCTAGTCTTCCAAACAGCTAATTTAGCAGCCCTTGACAAAACAATTCAGCAAGACCACCAAACCCCGTTTACTAAAACAATACTTGGGTCCAAATATAAACAA
>JACXGI010005815.1:18062-45045 GCA_016801175.1 Esox masquinongy
AGACTCTCTCTCACACACACACACACACACACGCACACACACAGAGAGAGACTCTCTCTCACACACACACACACACACACAAAGAGAGAGAGAGACCCTCTCTCACATACACACACATATGCACACACACACACACACACAGAGACTCTCTCTCTGGGGACCCCTTAACAATTTAAATAGAACAGCTAGGGACAAAAGCCGAACTGAAATTTTGCACTTTTGCATTTTGTACAAATATCCTTGGTGTTCACAGAAATTCCTCCAACTTAGCATGTAGGGCAGAACTTGGGAGATTCCCCTTAGCACTCCATATTGAGAAAAGAGCCACTAAATTTTTGATTCACCTAACACAAAGTGATTCCAGAATCTTATCATCAAAAGGCCTTTATGTAAAAACACAACAACCCTGAGAGTGACCCTTTAAACAGTTGGCCCAGAAGCATCAGCTAAATCCAAACATTACACATTCAGTAACAAAACTTAAACAAATTAAAACCTCTATCCAAAATGCTTACACTAAATACTGGCAAAATGAAATTAAATGTAATCAAAAACTTCAATGTTACCAAATTCTGAATAGAGATATCAAGTTAGCACAACACCTTGTACACATCAAAGAATATAAAAAAAGAAAGCTACTAAAAATGTATAGACTCAGTGACCATAGCCTGGCTATAGAGACAGGAGGGCATAAAAAACATGGGTGGTCAGAGAAGAAAGATTTTATAAACACTGTGATTCAAGAGAAGTTGAAAATGAACAGCACTTCCTACTTCACTGCTCTAAGTATGAGTCAATTAGAGATATCTATTTCTTGAAATTTAAAGAAGTTATTGCTAGTTTTATGGAACTATCTGCTGAGGAGAAAATATGCATTCTCTTGGGTGAAAATATAGAAACAATAGACCTGGCAGCTGACTATGTCCTGAGCTGTCATTACAAAAGAGAAACAATAGCACCCAAAATGTAGATTATTGTTTTTCAGAATGTTTGATTATTGTTTTTTATTTATTTATGTTTATTCTCTGTAAAACTGTCAATATTATTTGGTATACTGTATTATTTATTTACTTTTATTGTGCTTTTATAGGTTCATTGTATTTATTTATGTACTGTATCACTATTGCTACATAAGCATGTTCGCTTTGGCAACAGTTGCCACCATCCATTCATGCCAATAAAGCACCTATTAATTTTAATTGAATTGAAATTTTAATTGACTCTCTCACTTCTTTAATAAATTTGAAACACTAGTGCCATCATTCACCACGCTGTCCGATGAGGAAAAGATGCAGGTGCTCTTGGGGGAGGGAGCCCCCCTAGCTGGACGCTTCCTCGGAGAGTGCCACAAAATAAGGGATAACCTGTGACCTGCCGTGAACTGTTACATTTTATTTATTATTTATGTACTTTCACTTTTATTGTTACTGTTCACCTCAATGTTTTTGTTGTTGCTACGTCTTTCAGATGATGACGGTAATTTCTGGTCTTAGTGTTGTTACTGTGGGGTTGTCTATTGTTGGTGTCCCCCTAGCTTTAGCAAAACGATTGTAATGACTGTTATTTGTTTATTTGCACTTGTTGTTGTTCACTCTGAGCATTTTGTTATTTCTGAATATTTCTGACAATGCTGGTTATTGTTGTTCTTGATTTCACCTTGAATGGTGCTGCTACTGTGTAGACTCCTTCTTACTGTACCTCTAGCTTTGGCAATACGTTTGTAAGAACTGTCATGCTAATAAAGCTGAATTGAATTGAGAGAGGGAGACTCACACAAACACACACAAAGAGAGAGAGAGAGAGAGACACACACACAAAGAGAGAGAGAGGGAGAGAGAGAGACTCACACACGCACACAAAGAGAGAGAAAGGGAGAAAGAAAGAATCACACACACACACACACACACACACACACAGAGCGAGAGCGAGAGAGAGACTGACTTTGTTTTTCATCCTCTTAGATTCCTGCCAGCTGACATTGGATCCCAATACAGCATATCAGTCCCTGTGTCTGTCTGAGAGGAACAGAAAGGTGACATGGAGTAATGAGGTCCAGTTCTATCCTGACCATCCTGACAGATTTACCTTCTATAACCAGGTGTTGTGTAGAGAGGGTCTGTCTGGAGTCTGTTACTGGGAGGTAAAGTGGACTGGGGGAGGGGTTGGTGTAGCCGTCTCATATAAAGAGATCAGCAGGAAAGGAGGTGGTGATGAGTGTGAGTTTGGTTATAATGATCATTCCTGGGTGTTATAATGCTATACATCCTGCTGCTATTTCTTCCACAATAATAAGAGGACTGTTATCCCTGTCCCCTGCTCCTCCAGAGTAGGAGTGTATCTGAACCACAGGGCAGGAACTCTGTCCTTCTACAGTGTCTCTGACACAATGACCCTCCTCCACAGAGTCCAGACCACATTCACTCAGCCACTCTATCCTGGATTCTGTGTTTATAACGGAACATCTGTGAAGATACTGACACCTATTCAGTGATCCATCTATCAGTCTGCTTGTATCAATGTATGATTGATTGACTGTGGCTAAAGATTGATTTAAGATTACAGATATCGTATAGAACAGCATGATATAGTAACAAATTTGCATGTACACAGGTTTCAATCAGAGTTAGCCAGAGCTCTTGGTTCCTGAATGAACATGAACACATAACGAGACATGCAACTCAGTGGTGAAGGGGGTTGATTGACAGCTGAAATGAACCAATCGTCATAGAGTTTAGTTTAGTCAGTGTCTAGAACCCTGCTGAACTTTTTTAATTGTTCTGGAATTGAGAGAAATTATGATCCAGACCTTGAAGATCACAGAGAACCAAGAATATTTACTCTGGCTATGGTAGATCACTAATGCCCTCTACAGGCCAGACCTGATATCTGACATCTGAGTTTACCACAGAATCAGGAAGTCACAGAAAACCAGTCCTCTGAAGAAAAAAAAAACTTTTCAATGAAAATGAAACTAATCTCTGCTTCTTTTTTCTGTTTGTATGTGGGTGAAAAATGACAGAGGCCATAAGCTCAATCAGTTGTTCAATCTGTTTAGATCTACTGAAGGATCCAGTAACAATTCCTTGTGGACACAGCTACTGTATGGGCTGTATTAAGGACTGTTTGGATCAGGAAGATGACAAGGGGATCTGTACACAATTCCTGGAAGCAGAACATGTCCCAGTTCTTCCACGTCTCCATAGTCACCAGACATGTTTGAGCATGTTTGGAATGTTCTGGATCCACGTGTACAACAGGGTTACAGTTCCAGACAATATCCAGATACTTGTTACAGACATTAAAGAGTAGTGAGACAACATTCTACAGGCCACAATAAACAGTCTGATCAACTCTATGAGAACATGTGTTGTGCTGCATGAGGAAAATGGTCAGTTCTGATACAGACTGGTTTTCTGATACACATGTTTTTGTGATCAGCAGATCCACATCAATATTCCCAGTCATGTGAAATCCATAGATTAGGGCCTAATTCATTTATTTTACGCTATCTTCAAAACTAGATTCCTAATAACTGTGGGTTTAGCTGATTTTGCATTTGACAAGCGGAGTGGTATTGCTTGGTTACTTGTAAATCCAGACATGATCTTTATTAAAATGATTAAATGTGTAGCTTTATACCACTAAACTGCATTAGATAGAGTATTTTAAATAAAATAATTATTCATTTATTTTATTCATTACTGGTAGACTACATGGTCTGAGGTGTGTTTTCAATAATATAAGAAAAGGTGTATTTCTGGATCTCTCTCTTTTTTGCCTGGTAGCAGACAATATAAAAACTATACAGCAGGACACAGATATATTTAGACAATAGACAAAGACAACAACAAAACTACAATTAACAGGAACATCTCATGAAGAAGTTACAGGTGTCAGTAAATTTGTTAGTGATTAGGACTTTAAAAGTGGCCATGGTGACAAATGTAGATCTCAGATGGGGGAGTGAGGCTCAAGAGGGTTTTGTATAATAAAGCATTAACCAGTGTATCTTGTCTCAGATATATAGTGATGGACGGTTTATGGTGCTGTACAGAGTCTAGTTATGTCTTTCCTTACTCAGGTCACTTTGAACAATTTCAGGTCGTTTCACAGGTTTGAGATACAGAGAAAGTTGTAGTAAATATGTGAGATCTCTATTTGTTTGACATGCACTCTCTTTTTGCATTCACAGGCAATCACTTCTGCTTTATCTGCTAATTGTTCTGGAATTGGGAGAAAATGTGATCCAGACTTTGAAGATCACAGAATGAACTGAGAATATTTACTCTGGCTATGATCGATCAATAATGCCCTCTACTGGCCAGACCTGATATCTGACATCTGAGTTCACCACAGAACCAGGAAGTCACAGAAAACAAACCACTCCTCTGAAAATAAACAGATAAAGGAAAACGAAAGTAATCTCTTTTTCTTTTTTTCTCTGTTTGTATGTGGGTGAAAAATGGCGGAGGCCGTAAGCTCAAGCAGTTGTTCAATCTGTTTAGATCTACTGAAGGATCCAGTAACAATTCCTTGTGGACACAGCTACTGTATGGGCTGTATTAAGGACTGTTTGGATCAGGAAGATGACAAGGGTATCTACAGCTGCCCCCTGTGCAGACAGACCTTCAGAGCAAGACCTGTTTTAAACAGGAACACCATCCTGGCTGAATTGGTGGAGAATTGGAAGAAGACAAGACTCCAAGCTGCTCCTCCTGATCATTATTATGCTGGACCTGGAGTTGTGGAGTGTGATTCCTGCACTGGGAGAAAACTCAAAGCTGTCAAGTCCTGTCTGGTGTGTCTGACCTCTTACTGTGAGACTCACCTCCAGCCTCACCATGAATCTCCTGCCTTTAAAAAGCACAAGTTGGTCCAAGCCTCCAAACAACTACAGGAGGAGATCTGTTATCATCATGACAAACTACTGGAGATTTACTGCCGTACTGATCAGCAGTGTATCTGTTATCTTTGTACAATGGATGAACATAAAGGACACGATACAGTCTCAGCTGTATCAGAAAGGACTGAGAAACAAGTAAGATGGGAACTCAACAGTATAGGTTAAAACATGTATGTTGTGTGTGCATGTGGGTGTGTTTGATATAAAATTATATTTTGTATTCAGAAAAAGGAAAGAGTTTTCTTGCCAAGTAAGTTTCACAAAAAACAAGAAATTTGTTCTGGCTGTTGGTGCAACCATTTTACAAAGGAATAAGGGAAATAATAAAAAATACAGTGGACTGAGCATAAAATTAGTAGACTGTGCATTCATTAATTAATAAAAAATAACTAATATATAGGTTCAAGGTATTATCCAGTCAAGGGTTGTGTGTGAATGTTGGAAAGGGTTATAGATTTGTCCAGTTGAGGGTTGTGTGTGCATGTGGGGAGCAGGCTATAGTCAATTTGGTTCCAGGGGCATTTTCATGAGGCCTACTGAGGTGTAGGAAAGAAACTGTTGGTGAGAGGTTTTGGTCCTGATAGACCACAGCCTTCTGCCAGAAAGGAAAGCTCTGAATAGTTCATTTCCAGGTTGAGAGGGATCAGTCCCAATCATTGCGTCTTTGTAATAGCTACACCATGAGCAATCTATGAACCTTACCTTAGCATTGCTATTTTATCTTACCTGTTTTACACCTCTAATGTAAATCTCACCCTTTGACTAGAATCAGTAGAATTTGGTAAGAATCTGTTTAAGGAATTAGATGGTTTGGTGCATTTTAGATCTACATGGCTAAGATACGTTTTGTTTATGTGTGATGCCATGTCAAATAGGATAGGTAAGGTGGCCTAGTGGTCAAGGAATCTATCTAATATCTGAAATGTCCCTGGTTCTGATCCCCCAAATGTCAAGGTGATAACAATGTCGGTCAGTTCCTGATCAAGACTGTTAATGCTAATTGCTTCTGCCTCCCCTGTAACATTTCCCCAGGTGGTTGCTATAAAAATGAATTGGATCATAATCAACTTGCCTGGTTAAACAATGGTTAAAGTAAAGCCTTAATCTGTAGTATTTTGGCCCTGTACCAGAAACTAGAGGTATTCACACTTATGTCCAAAATCCAACATTCCATCCATTATCCGTCTGATTACAACATTACATGACCGTTGGATCAAGCAAGGTGACCACGGATCTCGGATCTGAGTGATAATATGTACCGACCAGAAATACTGACTATATATACCGACCAGAAATACAGACTATATCCGAAATGATAAGAAAGAAGAAAGAACCCTCATAATAATAAGAAATATCATATAATTCAAAATCACTACACTTTGAAATTTAAATTAGTTTCTGATGTATTTCTCTGCAGAGAAAGTTTGGGGAGAAACATTTGGAATCACAGAAGATAATTGGGGAGAGAGAGAAGAAGATTCAGGAGCTGAGACAGGTTGTGGACACTCTGAAGGTAAGGGGCTGCTATATATATATATATATATATATATATATATATATATATATATATATATATATATATATATACAACTGCTCAAACAATATAAAGGAAACACGTAAATCACACATCAGTTCTAGATGACCGAAATACAGCTCCGGAAAAAATTTAATTAAGTTGAAAAGGAAGGTTTTGAGTGAGGAACAGAAGGGTTAAAATTAAGAGACCACTGCTAATTGAACGCTTCTGTTCCTCACTCAAAACTTTCCTTTTCAACGTTTTTGGAAAGGAAAGAAAAAGGTGCAGTGGTCTCTCAATTTTTTCCGGAGCTGTATATTAAAGTTCAAAATAATTACTGTACATTGTGTAATTCGTTGAGACCAAAAGATCATTACAACAGTCAATGGAAACCAAAATCACCAACTCATAATGTGACTCATTATGAGTAGTGTGTATGGCCCCCACGTGCCTGTATGCACTCCTGACAACGTCTGGGCATGCTCCTGGTGAGATAGTGGATGGTGTCCTGGAGGATCTCCTCTCAGACCTGGATCAGGGCATCAGTGAGCTCCTGGACAGTCTGTGACGGTATTTGACAGTGTTGGATGCACTGATACATAATGTCCCAGAGGTTCTCCGTTGGATTCAAGTGTCTGGGGAACGTGAGGGCCAGTCAATGGTATCAATGCCTTCGTCATCCAGGAACTGCCTACACACTCTGGTGACATGAGGCCGGGCACTAACCTGAACCAGGAGGAACACAGGGCCCTCTGCACCGGCGTCAGGGCTGACTATGGGTCTGAGGATTTCATCCTGGTACCTAACAGCCGTCAGGGTACTGTTGGCTACCACGTGGAGGTCTGTGCGACCCTCCAAGGATATGCCTCCCCAGACCATCACCTACCGACCGCCAAACCGGTCATGCTGGATGATGTTGCAGGAAGCATAACGGTCACCACGGTGTCTCCAGACTCTTTCACGTCTGTCACATGTGCCCAGTGTGAACCTGCTCTCATCTGTGAAGAGAATGGGGTGTCAATGGCGGACCTGCCAATCTGGTGTTCTCTGACAAATGCCAATTGAGCTGCACGGTGCTGGGCTGTGAACACAGGTCCCACTAGAGGATGTCGTGCCCTGATGCCACCCTCATGGAGTCTGTTTGTGACAGTTTGGTCAGAAACATGCACACCAGTAGCCTGCTGGAGGTCATTTTGTAGGGCTCTGGCAGTGCTCCTCCTGTTCCTCCTCACACAAAGGAGCAGATACCGGTCCTGCTGTTGGGTTGATGCCCTTCTACAGCCCTGTCCAGCTCTCCTCATGTTATGGCCCGTCTCCTGGTATCTCCTCCAAGCTCTTGAGACTGTACTGGGAGACACAGCAAACCGTCTTGCGATGGCATGTATGGATGTGCCATCCTGAAAGAGCTGGACTACCTGTGCAACCTGAATGGGCTGCAGGTACCGCCTCATGATACCAGTAGTGACAAGGACACTATCAAAACACAAAACTAGAGAAGAATCAGTCAGGAAGGATGAGGAGAGAGCAATTGTCTGTGGCCACCATCTGCAAAACCATACCCTTTTTTGGGGTTGTCTTGCTGTTGCCTCTCCTGTACACTTGTTGTCACTTTCATTTGCACCATAACAGGTGATATTGATTCACAATCGCTTATGTTTCCTAACTGGACAGATGAATATCCCTGAAGTTTAACTGACTTGGTGTAATACTGTGATGATTACATGTTCTCTTAATATTTTTGAGCAGTGTACACATACAGTACTAATCCAAAGTTTGACCACTGAATGGATTAGTGCATCCAAACTTTTGACTGGCACTGTATTCACATTTACAATTTGTCTGTAATCCTAGTGATAACAGAGTGAATTAACTTAAAATGGACCCCTTCTCTCTCTGTGTCCTAACAGCACTCTGCACAGGCAGCAGTGGAGGACAGTGAGAGGATGTTTACTGAGCTGATCTGCTACATTGAGAAAAGACGCTCTGAGTTGAAGGAGCTGATCAGAGCTCAGGAGAAGACTGAAGTGAGTCGGGCTGAAGGACTCTTGGAACAACTGGAGCAGGAGGTTGCTGATCTGAGGAGGAGAGATGTTGAGTTGAAGCAGCTCTTACACACAGAGGATCACATCCATTTCCTCCAGGTGACATCACTAACTTACCTTACAATGCTCTGTAATGGATCCCACTTGACTTCTTTACCAGTGAAATGGAATGGAACTTAATTCACTGTCTGTCTATGTCAAAACCTTTTGCTTCTTTCCCTCTCTGTAGAGTTTCCAGTCTCTCTGTGTCTCTCCTGGATCTGAGGTCTTACCCAGCATCACTGTCTATCCACACATCTCCTTTGAGCATGTAAAGAAATCAGTGTCTGAACTGAAAGATCAAATACAGGATGTATGCAAAAAGGAAATGGACAGGATATCTGGGGAAGGTTGGTCAAAATTATTTTCATAAAATGAATCTAATGTTATACTGCAACCAATATTATTTTGGGGAGGTGTGATGGTATTTCCATCGAGACACTCTTAAATGAATACGTACAGAGACAAAATTCTCTTGGCACAATTAACAGTTTATTTGCAAATAGAGAGACACGTCAAAAGCTTACTACAGATTAATCCTCTGAGGAATCTCTGAGGTAGATACATGAACAGTCCATATTTATTACAGTCAGAAGGGTGTGGTAAACAAAGACCAGAAATGCAGACACTTTTCAAATGTACATTAATTCAAGAATTTCCATAACAGAGGACATTATGAAAGCAAATACACAATATTAATAGATTATTGTAATATCTGATTTGTCTGGGTGGGTAACAATTAGACAAAACACAAATGTTCCATATACAGTATATTGTCATCAAAACACTTAAAAAAGTGGAGGAGCAGAAGAAAGGACAAAAAGAGGAGGAGAAGATAGGGGGAAAGCATAAGGAGAGGAACAGAAGAGTATGAATGACCTCAATATCTTCAGTGAATCAGTGTAATTATTAAGTAGAGATCTGAGATCTGTCAACATTCATTACACTGATGTACCTTGGTGACGCCGGGCAAGGTGCAAGATGTACTTACAGCCCCCCTCCAGGTAGAAACATGTTGAAGTGGTACATACACATGTACTTACAGCCCCCTCCAGGTAGAAACATGTTGAAGTGGTACATACACATGTACTTACAGACCCCCTCCAGGTAGAAACATGTTGAAGTGGTACATACACATGTACTTACAGACCCCCTCCAGGTAGAAACATGTTGAAGTGGTACATACACATGTACTTACAGACCCCCTCCAGGTAGAAACATGTTGAAGTGGTACATACACATGTACTTACAGACCCCCTCCAGGTAGAAACATGTTGAAGTGGTACATACACACGTGAAGTCGGCCCTGCTGTAGATTATCCTGCCAGCTGCCATCTGACTGGTATAACAGCATAGAAACACACAATATAAAATGAAAATGGAATATAATGTTATGATTGAGGCCCCCAACCACACCTCCTGCCCCCCCAATAGTTACACCACAGAATCACTGTTACCATAACATTTTGGTTCTAGTCAGTGACCAAAATCAAAGCCATGACAGACTGGCCTGAACCACTGCAACTCATTTACAATTATATACAAATAGTGAGTTTTTGCATGATTTTTTATATCCAGAATCAAACTTACTGAAGAAAGATGCAATGCCAGAGGGAAAATGTAGGATGAGCAATGACAATGATGGGAGCATGTCAGTAATATGTAGTTATAAATAAAATATAAAACACTAACTTGAGTAATATTAGATCTTGTACACTTCATTTTTTCGTATTATGTGATGATTCACCTACATCTTGATTTTACACTAGTTGTTAGGACTTGGTATCTTCTTATAGTCCATATTTATATGGGTAATGATATTAAACTAGTTGTTACTACATGTTATCTTCTAATAGTCCATCTCTCCTCTAGTTACCTGTATGTAGATTACTAGTTGACATGATTAATGTGGACCTGTGATATATGAGTCTGTCTGTCTCCATAGTGACTACAGGTCAGATTGGACCACCTGCTGAGCCCAAGACCAGAGAGGATTTCATTACATGTGAGGAAATACAATCACACACACACAGAGACACAAGAGGGAGAGACAGAGAGAGAGAGAGAGAGACAGACACACACACACACACACACACAGAGGGAGAGACAGACACACAAGCACACACACGAGAGAGAGAGAGAGAGAGAGAGAGAGAGCGATCACAAACACTTGTCGGAGGCAGTGGGGGTGACACACACACAGAGAAAAAGACAGACACTGTCACTGACTTTGTTTTACATCCTATTAGATTCCCGCCAGCTGACATTGGATCCCAATACAGCAAATCAGTTCCTGTGTCTGTCTGAGGGGAACAGAAAGGTGACATGTAGTGATGAGGTCCAGTCCTATCCTGACCATCCTGACAGATTTACCTTCTGCAAACAGGTGTTGTGTAGAGAGGGTCTGTCTGGAGTCTGTTACTGGGAGGTAGAGTGTAGTGGGGGAAGGGTTGATGTAGTCGTCTCATATAAAGACATCAGCAGGAAAGGAGATGGTGATGAGTGTGTGTTTGGTTATAATGATCAGTCCTGGGTGTTATTCCGCTCTACATCCTGGTGCTGTTTCTTCCACAATAAGATCAGGACTGATATCCGTGTCCCCTACTCCTCCAGAGTAGGAGTGTATCTGAACCACAGGGCAGGAACTCTGTCCTTCTACAGTGTCTCTGACACAATGACCCTCCTCCACAGAGTCCAGACCACATTCACTCAGCCACTATATCCTGGGTTCTATGTTCATAAAGGAACATCTGTAAAGATACTGACACCTATTCAGTGATACATCTATCAGTCTGCTTGTATCAATGTATGATTGACTGACTGTGGCTAAAGATTGATTTAAGATTACAGATATCAAATAAAACAGCATGATATAGTTAGAAATGTGCATGTACACTGGTTTCAATAAAACCAAGCGGAACAGAGTGAGCCAGTGGTCGTGGTTCCTGAATGAACGTGAACACAAAGAGAGCTGCACCTCTATGGTGAAAGGAGTTGATTGACAGCTAAATTCATCACAGACTTTAGTTTAGTCAGTGTCTAGAACCCTGCTGAACTATTTTAACAGAGAACTTTCTTCCTGATTATATGAGGTGTTTTGAGTTGGTTGTCTGAGTTGGTTATCTGTCAACAGAAATACATTTATAAATATGTTCCATGTGTATTTAAAGCATTATTAATTATTGTACAAAACATCATTTATTTTTATTATGAAATGTTTTGAAAATAATGTAATTATTGTCTGTGTAGAATGTTTCTGCGGGAGATGATTTCAGGTAAACAGAGTAACCCCTTATCTGTTGTCATCTAGAGTGATTGATGGGGCAGATAGGAGTTAATTCACACATTTAATTATCATTTACCTTTGGTTCATGTTCAGCATACATCTGTTCAGTATTTTATGTGTGATCATAGATTTGGGAATCTTTCAATAACAGTCATTTGTAGACAAAGTCTGTTATGCTTTGTAGTAAATTCTACCTGTACTTGTCTATAATTACTGTCCAATCTAATTGTTACATTTGATACACATTGTAGAGGGACTTGTTTTTCAATTTCAATGAAATGTAATAAAGGATTTGCTGTAACTTTCATCATTATAAAGAGATTGATTGCACAGGATCTTTAAATAGTCTCCATCTTCCCTGTATGTTTTCATATGTCCTGTCAGGTGCCGTTGTTGACTAAAGCAATTAACACAGTTGTTACACTTATACAACTTTTCTCCTGTGATAATTCCTGGCTAGGTTTAGTTGATATCATGAAGTTCACTCCAAGAGTTGGCAGCAGATAGCATTTAAAACTGTTTGTCATTCTAAACTGTGTTTCATACAAGCTGTGTGTCGTCTATCTTCAGTGGCAGAATGTTGTTTCAGATAAAACTAGGTTCTAAATCATTTTCAGAAACTATGGTATTTCTCCCGTGTGTTCACTCTTATATCTATTCCCCAGGCTGATGGGAAGATAAACAACAAAGTTACAAACAAATAGATTCCACTGATATTTTTTAGACACATTTCAATGCTAGCTCTTCTTGTCCCGATTTGAATGCTTGCTACCTCGTTAATATCATAGTGTAGTCTTCAAACAATTAGAATGAGGAAATAAACGTATAAACACTGTTTGATCTAAATGTGAGTAAATAAAAGCGCGGTCTGACCAGTGATTGTTACGTCACTGGTACCCAGACGTTCTAATGGTGCGTTCTAAAAATACGATCTAACCACACTGGTGTGATCGTATACTTCAGGGACCACTCTAGCCTGATCACACCGGTGTGATCGTACACTTCAGGGACCACTCTAGCCTGATCACAACGGTGTGATCGTACACTTCAGGGACCACTCTAGCCTGATCACACCGGTGTGATCGTACACTTCAGGGAACACTCTAGCCTGATCACACCGGTGTGATCGTACACTTCAGGGACCACTCTAGCCTGATCACACCGGTGTGATCGTACACTTCAGGGACCACTCTAGCCTGATCACACCGGTGTGATCATACGCTTTAGGGACCACTCTAGCCTGATCACTCTGGTGTGATCGTACACTTCAGGGACCACTCTAGCCTGATCACACTGGTGTGATCATATGTGTCAAAGGGTTAACGTGGAGTGGTTTTTGAAGAAAAAGTGGCTAACGGTTAGCATACAAAAGAAGGCACTCTTCTGTTTTCCATGTCTGCTATTTGGTGGAGATGGTACTTGGTCAAGGACGGGTTTCAAAGATTTGAAACATCTTTCTGAGAGGATTGCAAAACATGAGAGCAGCGGGAGTCATCTGGACAATGCTGTGAAATGGGCTTACTTGGAAGGGTAAATGTCGCAGCCCAAGTTGACAGTGCATACAGGTGCTCCATTGAGCAGCATAACAAACAGGTGGAGGAAAACAGGTACGTTCTCAATCAGATCATAACATGTATTAAACTGTGTGGAAAATGTGAAACCGCACTGCGGGGGCACGATGAGTCGGTGGACTCCCTGAATATTCAGATGCATTTTCGAGACTATGTGTGAGGGCGATTGTTTTGTGGAGCCACGCTGTTTGTTGATGTGTTAAATAAACAAATCAGTAGCGAGAGGGAGTTTTGCAGTTTTACTGGTATGTATCCAATATTTTGAAATGGTTTGTGCCTCACCAATTTTTTACATATAAAAACGCCACTGGAGTTTGTTATAGAAATGTGCTAAGCTGATCTATTAATGAATTCTACAATTGTATAAGGGAGTAGAGAATTACTAGTTAAGTATTGGGCTGAAGGAAAATATGTGCTTAGACATAGACAGAGAGTTACAGTCAAAGTTATTTGTAAAATGCAGGAGGGCGACCTGCGTTTGGTTTAACCTAGGGTGGAGAGTGAAACTGAAAATAGGAACAAGCTTAGACTGGTTTAGACCAGATTAACATGTGTTGATGAAATGTCAGTTATTTTTTATGTTGTTGTCACATACAAAAAGGAGGATATTTTGAGCCGTACCTCAGAAAGTTTTATACTGATCTCCTGCTGGTGTCTTTCTCTCTCTACTTATAAGCATAATAAGCGTATTATTGTGTTAAGAGAATCTGATCTCGGTATTACCTGCTGAAGAGTTTAAACACAGTGAACCTTATTTCCACCACAAGGGGCTGAAAATCAAAACGCTCAATGTCCAGTCAAAGCCTGGACCTCTGTCCATTTGACAATATGTGGTGTGACATGTTGGTCAAGGCTACAATCAAGGACTTAAATGTCCACTAGTACTTGGCTGTTCACTCAAGGGTTTGGATAGTATATATTTCTGCTATGAATTCTGCTTAGGTACTCTTCTTTTAGGCAGAAGTACAAAAACCAGTGTTTTAGTTGTGTGGCAGACGGCCTTTGTTGTGTTTTAACCCAGTTTGTTTAGTCTTCATTTCCATCGTTGAGCCTGTGAAAATGAAGAGCCATCAATGTTCTGTCTTTATTCTACAGATGCACTATTTCAAGATCAAACATTCTTTTCAAGTACTAACAAAAGGACATTGTACATATGTGAGACCTCCAAACACTCCACATGTGCTCATGAACAAACAAACTGTGACGGCTGCTCCACGTGGCGCTGTGTGGTCACTCCCTCTCCGGCGCTCCACATCGCCAGTGTACTAACCACCGGCTGGAGCAGATGGCAGCAGCGTAACCAACACACCCTCACACCTGTTTTGATGTAGTTATTATGATGTCAGGTTTTCACCTGTACCTCACGGGTTATTGTGTCTTTGTCTGTTTTGAGACCATGTGGTGCCGTAAACTTTTCTATAGAGACAAGAAACGTAATTCTTCGTGTCAGTGTTGTTTTGTTACTTTCATTTTTGCGTAAAGGGATGATTTTGACCATAGAACAGATGGGTATTTAGGGGCATGTTGAAATGCAAAAAGCCAAGGTCGTTGTTACGGCAATTCCATTGATAGACACTCTTAAAGGAGTAAGTACAGAGACAAAATTCTCTTGGGACAATTAACAGTTTATTTGCAAAATAGAGAGACGCATCAAAAGCTTACAAAACAATCCTCTGAGGAATCTCTGAGGTAGATACATGAACAGTCCATATTTATTACAGTTAAAAGGGGTGTGGTAAGTTACTGCCCTGCTGACCTAACTCAATAGAACACATTCCCTTTGTTCTATTACTACCTAGGCTTCACACAAGGGGCAGACTGTCCTCCACATGGGTAACCTCATCCACCCTGAAGAGGTCTTACAGCATCCGAACAGACAATAGATGCCCTGATGAGCTATACAGATGGGCATATTAATGAGTACCCCTATAATCTGCCGATACCATTCAATGATGCCCCCTAGGCAAATACCAGATCCCCCTCTCCTACATTCCTAAGGAGCAAAGGACAGATACCCTTTATTGGTCTAGGCAGAAGAACAGATGGTCTGAGTACCTAATAATGTTCTGATATTAGGCAGACATGTGTGTCACAAACAAAAACCAAAGTTACATACCAGGTAATAGAAAAGCAGACATTTCTCAAATGTACATTGTTTCAAGAATTTCCATAACATCTGTGAGGCCCTTTGGGTGTAACATCAAGTGTTTGTGCATTATTCATAAACCCAACCTCATACTTACAGCTCCAGAAAACATTAAGAGACCACTGCACCTTTTTCTTTCCTTTCCAAATAAGTTGAAAAGAAAGGTTTTGAGTGAAGAACAGAAGCGTTCAATTTGCAGTGGTCTCTTAATTTTAACCCTTCTGTTCCTCGCTTCTTCCGGAGCTGTAAGTTGTGACCATATGGATGGTGGAACATGAGCTAACCTAATGTCTGTGACAGCCACCTGAGCCGCACAGACCACACGACCCTGATCGTCAGGTGGTATTAAATGTACCTCTCTTCTGCCTAGCACAGGACACCCATACCTTTCCCTATAAGCATGTGCAGTGATGGAAAAATCCACCCCCTCTATGTGATTCAGAGTTCAGTCTGAAACTTCATTACACCTCCTCACCCAGGGACCCAATCTCCCCCACCCACTAAACACTGGTTTAGCGAGGGAGACGTGGGGGTCCGAAGACTCTATTTTGAAAAAACGAGACATGTCTTCAGTACTTTGCACAGACATTGCACAGGACCCCTCTGGACACCAGTAGACATATTCACCTGACAAAATATCTATTTTACTGTCCTTAAACCACTCTTTCTCCAACTCACTGTCCTGACATTCCAAAACCTTCGCCTCACAATGCAGGTCATCCACATCCATGAACTGGGTCGAGCCACCCACTCTATTCATAGCCATATCTACCAAATCACCTGAAACAGCTCTGGGTCCTGTATTTTCTAAATCCCAAGTATAGTAATATTTCACAGGCTGTACACTATGTTGGACTGCTTGAACAACACTCTTTTGCCGGACCGCGTAAGCAGAGCCGGCAAAGAAGAGCGAATGTCTTTTACTGAGTGAGTGACTGACTGGTTGACAAACCCTTGTTAAATAGCGTAGTGGTTAGAGAAGTGGACCTCTGCACTATAGGTCCTGAGTTCATATCTCCTCGCAGGCGACGTGATGTATGCATTATGAATTATTCCGTATAGATGAAAACTTTGCTGGCTAAAACCGTTAGTATCTGGAAACAGTTTACGGTTATATTGCAACTGTTTCTGGCATGGAAAAGTTCATCTTCAGTCTCACTAGTAATTGCTCAATTCTTATGATTATTCCTAGGAATTAGTAGATACTAGTAAGCCTATTACTGGCTAATAAGCTGTTAAAACGGCCAGTGGCAAAAGCAATACAGTTCATAGATGCTATGGTGGAGGTAAATTTAATAAGAAACATTAGTCATTTTATCACAATCCTCAATGGAATCTAGCGACTGCTGAAACTTGTAATGCCGTGGCGTAGTGGTTAAGGACAGTGCCTCTTATGTGGAAGACCTACGTTCAAATCTATTGAGAGCAATTACTTTTATTAATTATTTCTGGTTGATTCCACGATTCTCTTGTCTTTTCATTTGATGAAAAAGT
Source organism: Esox masquinongy (assembly GCA_016801175.1). Classification (NCBI taxonomy): domain Eukaryota; kingdom Metazoa; phylum Chordata; class Actinopteri; order Esociformes; family Esocidae; genus Esox; species Esox masquinongy. The sequence goes on from JACXGI010005815.1 coordinate 35,060, forward strand.
TAGTTATCATCGCCTTTATTGATAGTTACTGTATAAATGTCATTCACGAATGAATGTATGTTGTTTTGCCATGAAAGAAAAAAATACATTCTTATGCCATGAAATGGAATTGCTTTGGCAGACTCGCTAAATTTTTATGACTATTCCAGTAAGTTAGTAGATACCAGTAAAGCTTATTACTGGCTAATACGCTGTTAAAACGGCCAGTGGCAAACGGCATACATAGACGCTATTTGTGGTGGAGGTAAACTTAGTAAGAAACATTAATCAGTTTAACTGTATCAATATCATTCACGAATGGCCAATTAACTATTAAAATGGCCAGTGGCAAAAGAGGATTTGTTCAGGATATACAGATGCCGGTTGTGAGTATAGACAAGAGGCTATACTGACAGCCCGCCAATGTTCAGCTCTGTGGTGCAGTGGTTAACAGCCTTTCAAATGGGAGACCCTGGTTCAAATCTCGAGATGAAAACACTTTCTATTATGGGCCGGCTGAACTAGGCTTGCCTGTTAACTTGTATGCCCTTATCAGTACATTCTAGCGTAATACCTAACTGTGTCATCAGATCCCTGGCTAACAAATTTACAGGATAACAAAAACGAGTGTTTTGGGTGGCGCTGGCCCTCGTCGTCCACAACTGACAGAGGGGTTGTATATCGCTCAGTTGTCTGTCCTCCATTAGCCCCTACTGTAATTATGGTTCTACCACTCAATTTTGGGAGCGGGTCCCATTCCTGGGCTCTAATGACAGAATACCCCGCTCCAGAATCAACAAAAAATTAAACTTTCTTGCCATTAATCATAAGAGACAGTTTGGGCTTGATCTGATAATCTTCATCTTCTCTGAATGCTTGTATGTTAAGTGTTTGCATTAAATCAGTACATGCAGGGTTATGTAATGGATGAATCTCACATTTTGATGTTGCCCTTTCCGTCTCCTCTGACCGTCTGTACCCCTCCTCTAGCTGAGCATCGCCTCTACATGTTCCCCTCTGGTTGTTCACAGTATATTCTGATACACTCCAGCAGTGGCTGGCAATGTCCTGTGGTTTAACGTGACACTCCAAAACAAACCTAAGTGGAAGCACACAACAAAACATGCATGAAAACTATTTGAGGGAAGACGTTTCCTGCTAAAATTGTACATCATTGTCAATGTCGTCACATAAAGACAAGAGCCTCTGCTTAATGATGTTAATGTAAATGCTAGACATTGACACAATGTATATTAGAAACATGTGCACTCCTTATTCACAGTATTATATTTTAATGTTATTTATTAATTTAACATTAGTTAAGCTTCACCTTTGACTAAAATCTTACTGTCATTGCAAAGTCCATTGACTGAGCTAAAGGTGAAATATATACTTACATCTCTGGAAAAAATTAAGAGACCACTGCACCTTTTTCTTTCCTTTCCAAAACAGTCGAAAAGGAAGGTTTTGAGTGAGGAACAGAAGGGTTAAAATTAAGAGACCACTGCAAATTGAACGCTTCTGTTCCTTACTCAAAACTTTCTTTTTCAACTTTTTTGGAAAGGAAAGAAAAAGATGCAGTGTTCTCTTGATTTTTCCAGAGCTGTATATATGATTTGCTAGTGTCATAAGAATATCAGTGACATCCATTTGTTTGTAACTTTGTTGTTTATCTTCCCCTCAGCCTGGAGAATACATATAAGGGTGAACACAGGGGAGACATTCTGAAAATGCTTTAGAACCTAGTTTTATCTGAAATAACATTCTGCCACTTTTAAATGCCAACAGAGGACAACTCATGGAGTGAACTTCATGATATCAACTGAACTTAGCCAGGAATTAATACAGGAAAGAAGTTGTATGAGTGTAACAGCTGTGGTAAATGCTTTAATCAACAAGAGCACAAGAGTCATCATCCTTTATTAAGTTTCATTGAAATTGAAAAACGAGTCCCTCTACATTGTCTACCAAACGTAACATAATTAGATTGGACAGTAATTATAGACTAGTACAGGTAGAATTTACTACAAAGTATTAAAAACTTTGTCTACAAATGACTGTTAGGAAAGATTCCCAAATCTATGATCACACATAAAATACTGAACAAATGAATGCTGAAAATGATAAATGTTAATTAAATTAAGGTAAATGTTAATTAAATTAACGAATCAACTCCTATCAATCACACTAGATGACAACAGATAAGAGATTACTGTGTTTACCTGAAATCACCTCACACAGAAACATTCTACACAGTCAATAATTACATTATTTTCAAAACATTATATAACAAAAAAGTAATATGTTTTGTACAACATTTAATAATGCTTTAAATACACATGGTATATACACTGCATGCACAATTATTAGGCAAGTGAGTATTCTGATCGTATTATTATTTCTCTGCACATTTTCCAACTCCAAACCATATAAAATTTAATGCTAATTGGGCTGATTCATTTTCAGGTGATATGTATTTGTGTAATGAGGGAGGGTGTGGTGAAAGTGAATTACACCTTATATCAAGGTGTGCATAATTATTAGGCAGCTTCATGACCTCAGGTAAAATGGGCAAAAAAAGAGATTTAACTGACACTGAAAATTTGTAAAATGCCTTTCAGATGGATGCAACACTTGAAATAGCTAAACTATTGATGCGTGACCAACAGACAATCAAATTATTTGTTGCGAATAGTCAACTGGGGCGCAAAAAATGTATGGAGAAGAAAAGATGCAAATTAACTGTAAAAGACTTGAAGCAACCAGGGACTCATTATCCTCCAGTGCCACCATATTCCAGAACTGCAACCTACCTGGAGTGTCCAGAAGTACAAGGTGTCAAGTGCTCAGAGACATGGCCAAGGTCAAGAAGGCTGAAAGAAGACCACCACTAATAAGATTCACATGTTCAAGCGTATAGATTGGGCAAAGAAATACCTGAAGACAGATTTTTCAAAGGTTTTATGGACAGATGAAATGAGAATGACTCTTAATGGACCAGATGGATGGGCCCGTTGCTGGATCACTAATGGACACGGCACTACTTCGAATCAGCCGCCAGCCAGGTGAAGCAGGGGTACTGGTATGCCCTGCTATCATTAAGGATGAGGTAGTTGGACCATTTTAGGTTGAAGATGGACTGAAACTCAACTCCCATACATACTGCCAGTTTCTGGAAGATACTTTCTTCAAGCAGTGGTACAGGAAGAGGTCCTCAGCATTCAAGAAGGCCATGAACTTTATGCAGGACAATGCTCCATCACATGCATCCAAGTAATTTTTACAGATCCATAATCAATATAGAACCCAGGATAGAGTGGCTGAGTGAATGTGGTCTGGGCTCTGTGGAGGAGGGTCTTTGTGTCAGAGACACTGTGGAAGGACAGAGTTCCTGCCCTGTGGTCCAGATACACTCCTACTCTGGATGAGGGATATTTTCAGTTACAATGCCAATTTTGCTTGGATATAAAAGAGATTCTCAGAGAACTTATGCTGTAAATTATACAAGCAAGAAGCAACCCTCAAATATTTTTTATAATGCACCAGGTTAATGTTTACGTTAAGAATTGACCTTGAAAAAGTTACATTAAAGTACTTTTTACTTAACATGACTAACATGACAGTCATTGACAAATGACTTCGGATCTGATATTTTTGCAAACTGCATTGGCCTATCTGGATGATGTCTCATGTAATGGTTTTGGAGATTTGTGGAATTTCCACAATATTCCACCCCCATTTTGCATATCTTACATACAGTATCTCACAAAAGTGAGTATACCCCTCACATTTTTGCAAATATTTGATTATACCTTTTCATGTGACAATACTGAAGAAATGACACTTTGCTACAATGTAAAGTAGTGAGTGTACAGCTTGTATAACAGTGTAAATTTGCTGTCCCCTCAAAATAACACAACACACACCCATTAATGTCTAAACCGCTGGCAATCAAAAGTGAGTACACCCCTAAGTGAAAATGTCCACATTGGGCCCAATTAGCCATTTTCCCTCCCCGGTGTCATGTGACTCAGAGCCCTCGCCACATCAATCTGCTAGAACTTGACACAGTTCTGTTGGTACTGACCCACTTCCAAGACCTGATCAGAGACCAGGACGTGCTGATTCGTTCAGACAATTGTGCCTCCATCTCATACACCAATCGACAAGGGGGAGAAGGTCGTCATCCTCATTTGGGAGAGATTTTGGGAGGCCCAGATGGACTTGTTCACGTCGAGAGAGAATGCGTAGTGCAGTCTTTGGTTCTCACTGAATCATCAGGGTTGCCCTCCTCTGGGGTTGAACGCGTTTGTCTCAAGGGCCACTGTACGCATCCCCCTACAGAGCTGCATCGCACGCTTACTGGCACGAGTGAAGTTGGATCGACTTCACGTCATACTCATCGCCCCGGATCGCCCAGCAGCGATCTGGTATGCAGAGATGATACAGTAACTCGAGGGTCACCCCAGGGTAATTCCTCACCAGAGGGACATGCTGTCTCAGGCGGGGGGAGTGATCGTACACCCCCCAAACTTGTACGGGACCCTCATGGTCTGGGCCCTGAATGGGACAGGCTAGTTCGAAGGGGACTGTCTGCTGCCGTAGTGCGCACTATCCAGGGCGCTACAGCCACTTCTACCGTCTTTCAAAGTGTATTCCATTGGATTGGATGTGTTTGTGACTGGGTGTGGCAGGACATCCTTGGACCCTGTGTGCTGCCCTGTGGAGGAGATTCTGTCCTTTTTGCTGGACCGCGTAATTGGAGCCGGCCTAGAAGAGCAAATGTCTCTTACCGACAGGCCTTTGTTACATAGTGTAGTGGTTAGAGGCGCAGGCTACAGAACTACAGGTCCTGTGTTCTACTCCCGTCCCAGTCTATACACATTATGCCTTAGGATTTGTTCAGGACAGACAAAAACGTCACTGGCTACAACCTTCAGTAGCTATGTTATAGGAAGCTTAAAATAAAACAGTTCTGGTGGATGTTAGGATTTGTTCAGGATAGACAAAAACGTTGCTGGCTACACGATTCTCTCATCTTTTCACTTGACGAAAAAATCAGTTATCGTCACCTATATTGATAGATACTGTATCAATGTGATTCACGAATGGCTAATTAGCTGTTAAAACGGCCAGTGGCAAAAGAGGATTTGTTCAGGATAGACAAAAACTTCTCTGGCTACAATCTTCAGTTGCTATGTTATAGGAAGCCTAAAATAAAGCAGTTTACTGTTATATTGCGACTATTTCTGGAGGATTTTCAAATTATATATTAGGATTTCTTCAGGATAGACAAAAACTTTGCTGGCTACACTTGTCTCTTGTCTTTTCACTTGACGAAAAAGTCAGTTATCGTCTCCTATATTGAGAGCTATTGTATCAATGTCATTCATGAATGGCTAATATGCTGTTAAAACGGCCAGTGGTAAAAGCCATACAGTTCACAGATGCTATTTGTGGTGGAGGTAAACTTAATAAGAAACGTTTAACACAAAGCTTAATAATGTCTAGCGACATATTGAAACTCGGCGTGATGTAATAATCTAATGTTGAAATGCTATACCAACTCACAGCAGATGTATAGCTCTGTGGCGTAGTGGTTAAAGACACAGTCTGTTACGTGGTAGACCGGGTTTGAATTCAGGGAGGGTAGCAATGATCATCCCTTTTTATTGCGGACCGGCTGATCAAGGCTTTCCTGGTTTCTTGTTACAGTATCTCTTCGATATGCAGAGATCACTCTCCACCATCAGGGGATATGCCTCTGCGATTTCTGCTTGTCATGAAGGATCTACTGGTAACATTGTTTTCAGCCATCCGTTAATCTGTCATTTCCTCTTGGGCACGTGCGGCCTGTGTCCCGTTGCCAGGATTGGCGCTCTCCAATGGGATCTGACCAAGGTGCTCAGAGCACTTTGTGGGCCACCCTTCGAGCCTTTGGATCAAAGGTCGTTAAGGCTTCTTTCCATAAAGATGGCACTACTCCTCGCCTTGTGGAGTAACGAAAAAATATAAAACATCTTTGATTCATACATTGAAAAGTGTGGATTGTAGTCCACCTTCACCTGATCAAGAACTCATACTTTTCGTTGTCCTGAATTAGTAGGTTTTGACGGGCAAATATGAATGTCCACTGAATGTCCATTATAAAACTAACTTTACCTCGCTTTACGGTATGACTCTTGTTCGAGAACCGCTGATGTAGATAAACAACCTCTGCTCCTCTCCTTCCCTCTAGAGTCCCTGCACCTCTCTCTCTCTGTCTCTGAAGAGGAGGTTCCACCTGAGCAGCAGCACTGTGGGCAGGAGGACCCAGAGCCCAGACAGTTTAAAGAGGAAGCGGAGAAACGTGAGACGAGCCAGGGGAAAAAGCAGCTTCAAGAAATTAAATGTGCAGACTAGGGTTTCATATTTTCATAAGAATCTAGCAATTGTGCTGGCCAAAAAAATGGCAAGAAACACTTTACTGTGTTCCTGTTCAAACCAGAAGTGCTATTTAAAAGTACAATAGCAGCAGACAATAAATCTGACCTGATAGTAACAAATGTACACATAGATCTGAAGGATTAGGGTTGTTAGGGTTGTTGAAAATCGGAGAAATATTGGAGAAATATTGGAGAAATCCGCTATCGGAATCACCTGCACATCTTATTTGTTGCTCACATATTTCACGTTCCGTGTAGGAGGCATTCAGTGACATTTCGGGAGTGAAAGAACTACGTTTACCAGATGCTCAAACTCTGAATCCAGTTCTTGTTTTACAGTATTAAGTGCATTATAAAATCTGAATCCAGTTCTTGTTTTACAGTATTAAGTGCATTATAAGATTGCTTTTACATGCTTTTACAAGCCAGCTTGAGTTAGTGCCATGCGCAGTGTTATCCCCTCTTGCAGTGCGGTTGAGGTATGAGCTGGAATGTGATGCTAACTGAAACTGGCCTATTTGAAAAAAGCCTGAGTAGGTTTTAATATGTAATATACTTTTGCAGTACAGAAACTCAGCTAACCAAGCAAGTCTTTTTCAAGTGCACATTAAGGCCATAAACCTGCAATACTGCCTTGTCTGATCACTGTATTTCTCATTGAGAAATTATATTTTGTATTCAGAAAGATTTATAATGAATGTGTATGAACCAGGTGTTTGATTTTGACGGTAAATAACCTCTGCTAGTCTCTTCTACCTTGCAGGTTCCCTGCAGGTCTCTCTTGGTGTCTCTGAAGAGGAGGTTCTCCCTGAGCAGCAGTGCTGTTTGCAGGAGTGGAGTCTCCATCTGGGAAAGGAGGAACCAGAGACCACACAGATTAAACAGGAACAGGAGGAACTCGGGACCAGTCAGGAGGAAGAACCGCTTCAAGGGCTCTTTGAAACCAAGGACTCACTGTTCTCTCGGCCCTGTGTGAAAAATGAACTGAATCAGGAGGACCTGCTTGGGTCCTTCCCTTTTTCCCAAACCCGAGTTGTGGAGAACAGAGAGAGTGACTCTAAACCGGTGGATATTAAACCACCTGGCACTGTTACCTTTTTAAAGTGTCTTGACATTCCCGGTGATCCTGTAGATAATCCAGACAAAGCCTCCAGCCAAAGCTCAGCAGAAACTAGTGACACAGTAGTACTTGACTTCAGCCCACTATCAGATTCCAGGTCACCATTGAAAGAACACTGTTCCAAACCCAGCGCCCCATCTAGAAAACCTCACCGCTGCCCTGACTGTGGTGAATATTTCTCTATGACATCCAACCTGCGGAGGCATGTAGCTCTCAACAAAAAGAGACCCAGTGAATGTAACTTTTGAATCGTGGTCAGCCTGGCCTGCTCAGCATTTTTATGCACACTGCTTGATAGAATGTTAATTGCTTAATTGTATTATGCAGTACACCTGTATGGAAGCACCTTCATTTGTTATGTTCCTCCATTCAATAATTCAGGTTTTTCCTTTCATTTGTCACCCGTCTGTATCTTTATTCAGATTCCCCCCAAAAAACAGTAGTCCAACAAGAATAGATTACATTTACAAAACATGTTACAGCGACAAGTCGGCGTGCATGGAGCATTTCTTTCCGACAATTTTGCAAATTTCAGTCAGGTTTCGCCATTATTCAGATTGACACACGTTCTTAGAGCTGTAGCTCTCTGCATCTAACTACCTCGGTAACAGGATCCACCGGTCAGCAGAGCCTGGTTGTAAAGAGTTTGTGCTAGTCTAAAAAAGCTAGTCAGGTATATGTCTTTGTCTGTTAGCATAGCTGACTAAATATTAACGTGCAGTGTTCTGTAGCACAGCTCTGGTCTGGGAAATAGGCTACTTAACGTTGTTCCACGTTTTGCGCTGCGTGTGCATTCACTGCTGTTGCTGGTTTTTGCCTGTTGCCAGGACATCGAAGTGTTATTAATATCAATGACAACTAAGTGCACACCTGTAGCATCGGCTAAAATATTGGTGGAGGCAGAACATTTTATCAAGTTAACAGGCCCTTTAAATGCGCGTATACTGCCTCAAACAGGTCTGGAGAAAAGATTCTGTAGCTAACCTCTTGACCCAAGAAAACAAGACTAAAAGAAACAAACATGGACAATGAGGACAAAGATGAAGAGTAACATAAGCCAGAGTATTTTTACACCCGTTATCGCCCGTCAACCCATTCTTACTGCTCCATTGAATGTTCTAATTCATTTTGGATGCCATTTGCCACATTGTTAATTTAGTTCTTTTTCACAGCTGAGCATTGTTATCGAAATGTCCATCTGGAGTTCAGGCAACAACAGTCAACATATGATGCTGTTTTGGGAAATAACTGAGTGAAGCGGTTACTTGATTATGAACACTCAAATTCATAAATGTATCTACGTTGGTTATTTTCTATTCTGCTGGTGATCTTTATCTTTTATTCTTTAGGGTAACCAGGGTAACCATTCTTTGTTCATCCTGTGTGGAGCTCTTCCTTGGCCAAACAGGCCATTTCCAGTTGCTGAGCATACCAAGGCTTTCGCTTTAATTTTGTTCTAACCTGCTGTTTTTGGTAGCACTAAGGTTTCAGCCTCATAATGGTTTACTTGACTTTCACTGATACCTCTTTGCTATTGCTGTTAACAGACAGCCAATATCAGACTCCAAAGGTTAATATTCCCAATGCCTTTTGTGCACTGAAACAGGCTCTTGCTTGCCTGCAGGGGAAACATTCAGCCCACTTGGAGAATGTGTCTAGTATCACTAGACAGCATTTGTATCCCTGGAAATGTGTCCATACCATAAAATGCATCATTACATGGTCAAATGGAATTTCTGGTGGTGGGTGTGAGGAATGCTCCATTTGTTCTCATCTGTCAACATTTTGTTATGCACAAATAACCTACTTTTTACAGAACTACATAATCTGCAAACACTGTGAATCCAGGTGAATACCAATACTTGTTTACATATGTATACATCTGCCTTTTGATACATGGTCCACCCCATGTGACAACCTATGGTAATGTAAAACACTGTGAATCCAGGTGAATACCAATAATTATTTACATATGTATACACCTGCCTTTTGATACATGGTCCACCCCATGTGACAACCTATGGTAATGTAAAACACTGTGAATCCAGATGAATACCAATACTTATTTACATATGTACACATCTGCCTTTTGATACATAGTCCACCCCATGTGACAACCTATGGTAATGTAAAACAGGTAATGACGAGTAAACCTGTCGGTCTACGCCACAGAGTGGTCTTGGTCACACTTGCATTGTCTGCACCATCCAGTCTTCTCAACAGCATCAGCTCCCTGCTGTAACAAGGAGACATCATTAAGAGTGAAAGACTGTGAACAGGAAAAAGAAGTCATTTCCAAGATAGGAGAGACGGAGGAGGAAGCAGCAGCTTTGGCAGCTACATCCACTGTAGCGTTCCCTAGAGAAAAAGGATCAGTAGACGATGTGTGTGTCGGACATTTGCATATGGCAATAGATTAGGGTATCAAAATAGTATCTAGAATGTTATTGACCAGCATGTGG